>ML104740.1:54767-98962 GCA_003697995.1 Taxidea taxus jeffersonii | reverse complement strand
CCCCCCCGCCCATAGCAGCTTTAAATATAAAACCATGAGGATTTTAAAAAACAACAATGGGGCGCCTGGGTGGCTCAGGGCTTAAAGCCTCTGCCTTCAGCTCAGGTAATGATCTTGGGGTCCTGGGATCTGGCCCCACATCAGGCTCTCTGCTCAGCAGGGAGCCTGCTTCCCCCTCTCTCTGACTGCCTGTCTGCCTACTTCTGATCTCTGTCTGCCAAATAAATAAATAAAATCTTTAAACAACAACAACTATGTTTAACTATGGAGAAGAGAGAATAAACTGGAGTGACTTGAAAGATGGGTTTGGCTGTGTCACACCAGCTGGGTTAGCTAAAAGTGGTAGTTATTCTGTATATAGTTGGTTGATACCTTAAATTTTCTAGCTCTGTTATAAACCTTGTCTCATTCATAAAAAAATGTCCAGTTTATTTGTTAATTATACATAAATAAGTTTCTTTAAGGTAGACAAGCACTTAGAAAATTACTTGAAACTACTTATAATAACTTGAGTGAAATGAAGACCAAACTGTGGTTGCAGGGGAGGGAGAGATGGTTGCTTTAAATTCTGTTGTATTAGATATGCAATGCTTTTATAATGTTCAGGATCTAGCTTAGGTAAGGATAAGCATGAATTCCAATTGATGGTAAGATTTACAGTGTTGCCATGGACAGTGGACTGTTAAAGTATTGCAAAGGTAAAGGTCAGAATGAATTAAGGATTGGGTATATTTTCCACATAAACATTAAATTCATACAAGATAATATAAAGAAATAAATGTGAAATAATAAAAGGGCAGAATATATGATTTTTAAAAATCTTAAAAAGCCGTTACAGGAGACTACCAAAGAAACAGTACCCTCAGAGTAAGTTATGCATTGTAAGTAGAGAGAATGAGGTCATATTTCACATGCACAATAGATGATGTGTTAAGTATTTTTCGTGGAAAAAGTGCTCCATAATCACTGTAAAATGAGGGGTAGTAGAGAATTTTAGGTGTAATTAGTTAAAAAAAAAAAGGTAGAATAGAGGAAGGCACAAAGAAATGGAAAAATGTTCCATGCTCATGGATTGGAAGAATAAATATTGTGAAAATGTCTATGATACCTAAAGCTATCTACACATTTAATGCAATGCCTATCAAAATCTCATCCAATTTTTTAAGAAATGAAACAAATAATCCTAAAATGTATATGGAACCAGAAAAGACCTCGAATAGCCAGAGGAATGTTTAAAAAGAAAGCCAAAGTTGGTGGCATCCCAATTCCAGACTTCAAGCTCTATTACAAAGCTGTCATCATCAATACAGGATGGTACTGGCACAAAAACAGACACATAGATCAATGGAACAGAATAGAGAGCTCAGAAATAGATGCTCAACTCTATGGTCAACTAATCTTCAACAAAGCAGGAAAGAATATCTAGTGGAAAAAAGAGAGCCTCTTCAACAAATGGTGTTGGGAAAATTGGACAGCCACATGCAGAAAAATGAAATTGGACCACTTCCTTACACCACACATGAAAATAGACTCAAAATGGATGAAGGACCTCAACGTGAGAAAGGAATCCATCAAAATCCTTGAGGAGAACACAGGCAGCAACCTCTTTGACCTCAGCCGCAGCAACTTCTTCCAGGGAACAACACCAAAGGCAAGGGAAGCAAGGGAAAAAATGAACTATTGGGACTTCATCAAGATCAAAAGCTTTTGCATAGCAAAGGAAACAGTCAACAAAACCAAAAGACAACTGACAGAGTGGGAGAAGATATTTGCAAACAACATATCAGATAAAGGGCTAGTATCCAAAATCTGTAAAGGGCTTAGCAAACTCAACACCCAAAGAACAAATAATCCAATCAAATGGGCAGAGGACATGAACAGACATTTCTGCAAAGAAGACATCCAGATGGCCAACAGACACATGAAAAAGTGCTCCACATCTCCTGGCATCAGGGAAATACAAATCAAAACCACAATGAGATACCACCTCACACCATCCAGAATGGCTAAAATTAACAAGTCAGGAAATGACAGATGCTGGTGAGGATGTGGAGAAAGGGGAACCCTCCTACACTGTTGGTGGGAATGCAAGCTGGTGCAACCACTCTGGAAAACAGCATGGAGGTTCCTCAAAAAATTGAAAATAGAGTTACCTTATGACCCAGCAATTGCACTACTGGGTATTTACCCTAAAGATACAAAGATAGTGATCTGAAGGGGCACATGCACCCGAATGTTTATAGCAGCAATGTCCACAATAGCCAAGTTATGGAAAGAACCTAGATGTCCATCAACAGATGAATGGATAAAGAAGAAGTGGTATATATATACAATGGAATACTATGCAGCCATCAAAAGAAATGAAATCTTGCCATTTGCGATGACATGGATGGAACTAGAGGGTATTATGCCTAGCGAAATAAGTCAATCAGAGAAAGACAACTATCATATGATCTCCCTGATATGAGGAAGTGGAGATGTAACAGGGGTGGGGGTTAAGGGGGTAGGAAAAGAATAAATGAAATAAGATGGGATCGGGAGGGAGACAAACCAAAAGAGACTCTTATTGTCATAAAACAAACTGAGGGGTGTGGTGGGGAGGGATGTTGGGAGAGGGTGGTGGGGTTACATTATATGTTTAAATAAAAATTTTAAAAAAACATAAAAATATTTAAAAAGGTAGAATAGAGATAAGAGTATAAAATAAAAAAGAAGTTTAGAAATTTTGTCATAAAAGCACAAAAATCCATTTTCTGATTTTGATCATTATTTAACCTAAATTCAATATAATACTGTTCTGCCTTGCAAATCTAATTTTGCAGACATTGATTTTTTGTTCTCAGCAGACATTCTGCAATAGCCTAACATTACAACAGTTTAATGTCATATCAAGATGGTATCTCTGAGTTTCTATTCTTATGTTTTTTTGTGATAGGTTTTGCTGAGCTTAGCTTTCAACATAGCACATAGACTCGCATAAAAATCAACTCTAGCACAGTCCTTGGGAAGGGTTAAGTTCTTAACCAGTGTCTCCTAAGTTAAAGGGATTTTTGCTGTTGTTTTGTTTTTGTTTTTGCACAAGCATCTGCATCTATAGGGAACAGGTGTGAATATTGCAGAAATTTTGGAGAATATATATATATGTATACATGCATATATATATATTTCACAAATGCACAGGTGAATATACAGATACACATTCCATTTCATTGAGGAAAGAATATTATCTAGTTTATTCACCTCTGATTTCTCAGATACTAAACAGTGTGCCAGGCACAAAGTAAAAATTTATTAGCATTTATTAAATTAATAAATCAATGAAAGAATGAAAAGAAAATGTTATGTTTGGAAACACAAAGAAAATGTTCCAAAACATTCAGAGACTCAAAAAATTCAAAAACTTGAGAAAATACAGAATAATTGACAATTCAGTGCTCTTATTTAACAGATGCTAAATGTTATTTAAACAAATATTAGATGTTAAACCACTCTCAACAACAAAAGTTTTGGGAAACTTGCAAAAATTTACCAGGTAGTTAAATGGAAGTATTGAATTTAAAACTCATTTATAAATTTTAATTTAGCTATTTCAGACATGTGTTCAGATAAAGTTTATGTGAAACATGTACTGTTGATTTCTAATTTTTCCTTTAAAAAAAATATGTGCCTGACATTGAACTAATGAATTTATAGCTATTAACTTATTTTATTCTTATAAGAAATACATGGGTAAAATCAGATCCAAAATTTATAAAAATTAGTCTTTTAAGAAATATATATTATCATATATATGCTCTACTAAAAAATGGTGAAAAAATGTATTAAGACTTTAAAATATATTTTAAAAGTCCACTGGATTAATCTTTTATAAAGTTAAAACTCAGTATTGTAACGTTTCAGATAGACTCTGAATTCTGACTAAAAACACATTAATTTTTCTGAACAGATTAACATTTGGCTCCTTACCCTTCCTTTTCTTCTACCAGTATGCGTCAATTCTCCTTTCTTAATACTTCACAGTTCATTCCATTCCCTCCATCCCACTCCTTTAACTTAATTTTGGCCCATATCATCACTCATTTTGATTACTGTAAGTCCCTCCTAGCAGATCCTGACACTTTTCTCTCAGTAAAATATATTCCATAGTGATTTCTTTAAAATGCAAATCTGATTAGAACATGTTCTAACATAAAATTTTCAATGAATTCTAATTGTCTTCAACATTTAATCAAAAGCCTTTGGCATGGCACACAAATTTATTATTAGTTGGACCTCCGTTTAACTTTATAACCTGTACTCTCCTATTTTTTTCCTCATTCTTCTCCATTTTTAGTTGGCCTGAACTATATTCAATGTACAAAATATACCCAGTTCTTTCATTTTCTATGCATTTTCACAAGACACTCCCTCTACATAAAATGCCCTCTCTCTTCATTTCCCCATTTTGGTTTCCAACTCATCAAATGCCTTCTCATCTGAGTAGCTTCCTTGACTCATCACTTCTAAGCCCCCAACCCTAACCCCCAAATAGCCAAGATATATATCTCTGTAATAAGAAATACCAAACACTACTCTTACTTCTGGTTATTATTTTCAGCACTAAAATATGGACTCCTTTGGGGCATGGAATATTTCCTTTTCTAAATCTGTTTATTTATTTATTTATTTATTTGAGAGCAAGCACAAGCATGGTGGGAGAAGGACAGAGGGAGAGGGAGAGAAAGAATCTTTTTTTAAAAAGAGATTTTATTCATTTGTTTGAGAGAGAGAGTGAGAGAGAGAAGAGAGTGAGTGATCAATCATGAGTAGGAGGAAGGGTATAGGGAGAAGTCTCCTCCTGAGCAGGGAGCCTGATATGGGACTCAAAGGACTGAGCCACCCAGGTGCCCAATGAAAGAATCTTAAGCAGGCTCCAGGCCCAGTGTGGAGCCCCTGCAGGGCTGGTCTCAGGACCCTGAGCCAAAATCAAGTTCATATTTAACCAACTGAGCCACCCAGGCACCCCAGAATGTTTCTTTTTAGATCTTTATTCCCAGTGACTTGTATGTGCCAGGCACAGAGTAGGTACTTCATAACTGAGTGAGGAATAAATGAAGACAGGGTAGCATGGGTACAAATGGCTTTCCAGTCATCTTAAATTATCTTTTTTATCAGTACATTTCCTGTGATCTTTGCAATATTATGCAAATTAGTTTCTGAGTGTGCAATTACAAGCACAATAGCTATCCCAAAAAGAGTTACTTTTTATTGAAACATTAAAGATTACTGCTTTGCAGAATAGAATTTTGGGTAATTTGGCAGTCTATAGAGATTGCCAGTTGTGGATGATTCTAGTTCCTGCTGAAATGGGCACTCCTTTGATAACCTTGCTGTCTGAAGTTATTACTAGGCTCATCAGGTTTCATATACAGCACCTAAACTGATATAATAGTACCATGAAAATCTGCCATGTGTGGGTTCCTAAGCTGATTGTCATTTGTATTATCTTACAGAAGAGGCAAATAAACCATTCAAATACATAAAGCATTGTTCATATACAGAATTCTTTTATAATGATGCAGAATTGCAAGATGTCCAATTAGGTTTTATGGCACTAAGATTCTGATTTATATTATCTGTAGGAAAGAAAAGAAAAAAAAATCGAAATGGGGCAATGAAAATGGGACAATACCCTATCAAATAAATCTTAGCAGTACACATTCAAAGTGTCATATGCTGAAATAGATATAAATACATGAAAGACGATATCACTGCTGAAGTAATGGCTCATTGAGATGCATGTTTGCTGAGAAAAGAACCTCTCTATCCTGTTTTGCTCACAGGGTCAAACTAGTTATAGAATAATGCTAACACTTAGCAATACCACCTAGATATTTTTTTAAAAATTAAGAACAAACTAATCAAAAAGATTTCTAGATTCACTCTGATACTGATGTTCTTACACAGGTCTTCAGATGCATCTTTCTGCTTTGAAAGGGCAAATGCATTGAGATTGACAATTCAGCAGCAATGGTCTAATATATTCTATGGGGCTTGAATGTTATACATTCTACATTTCACAGTACCTTAAGAGTCATGCTAAATACTCATATTTGCTCTTCTATTTGCTTATTTGTAACTGCCTTAGAATAGAAACACTTCTTTTGGGGGATGGTTAGGGGCACAATAAAATATGCAGTACACCTCTTCACCTGTTTTTTGAAACTCTTATAATCAAGATATCAGGTCATAGAACATTTTTGTATCATTTTAGGGTGACAAAACTCTGCATGTTCCAGGGTCTGAGAGAGTACAAAGACCATTTAGGGAGGAACCTGGCTCTTTTAGCCTTGTGGTGTATATATATCATAAGCTACATCTCTTACATTTGCAACTGGAGTATGGACATCTTTCCTCATACTTATGCTTATCCTCCTTCTCAACCTATTCAGTTGTTACATATTTCATTTTTTTTTAAGATTTTATTTATTTATTTGACAGAGATCACAAGTAGGCAGAGAGGCAGGCCGAGAGAGAGGGGGAAGCAGGCTCCCTGCTGAGCAGAGGGCCTATGCAGGGCTTGATCCCAGGACCCCGATATCAGGACCTGAGCTGAAGGCAGAGACTTAACCCACTGAGTGACCCAGGTGTCCCAGTTGTTACATATTTCTTATATGGCACATACAACCCTCTACATTGTGTGATAATTATCCTCCATATTTTTACAGAAAAGACAGTTATCAGTAGGGCACATGACCTCTTGGTCTCTTTCATCTCAGCATTTATCTCTATTTTTATTTCGCTCCCACCCCAGAATGATAACACATTTTTTTTTTCTCCATTTTCTCACTTGTCTCTAGCAGCCTCACATCACACTCTTTTGCTGGCTGCTATTTTAGCTGTGTCCTTAATATAATATTCTACAATCCACTTGAATATAAATTCCTTTAAAGTGAATAATTTGACAGTAGTTTTCACTGCTGTATTACTGATAGATAGGGAAATAATTTGATGTAGTACTAGATGCTCCATAAATATTGCTGAATAATAAATAAATTAATGATCAAGGTAGATCCTAGACTTTTTCTTCTGTGGAGCTGTCCCTGCCTATCCCATCCAATAACTTGAAATACCATCTGTATGCTAGTGACTCTTTTCCACTTTTGGACTTATTTTCTTACATATCATAACTATTGCAATATATTTTACAAACACTGAAGAGTAATCCAGATTTCATACTATGGATGGTCTTCCCAAAGCCTGTATATTCCCAAATTGTTTATTCTTATTTAATTTTCAGGATATGGACTCCCAAAATTTTGTAGGCTCTGAAGTTTTGTTCCTTTTTCTCTTTTTTAGCAAAAATTCAGACTTTACTTCAGCCTTCGAGGTCCTAAGCATCTCTTCAGGAATTTGTCTTTATTTATCCTTTGGGTTTCAGTATCACATATTGACTTGAATAGGAATCTCAAATTATGTTCTGTAGAACATTATCTATAGACAATCCAGCATCTCATTTTCCTTGATGCATTGACCTGTCCAACCCCTGGATTAAAAAAAATTAAAAAAACAAAACTAATTGATGAATTATTCCCAGTCAACTTGCCTCATTTTATTGATATATGTAATGGCCTACAATAAAATTCAGTCTCTGTAATTGATCTTATTATTTTCCCTCATACTTGCTGCTTCTGTTAGTGTTTTAACTGTAATGATGCAGAATTGTATAATGCTTAGTCAGACCTTATAGCAGTAGAATTTTTATTTTATCATCTTGAATAAAAACAAAGAATGAGATAGGACCCTGGAAATTGGTCAACATCTTGTGAATATCAGCAATGCAATCCAAGTATCCATATTCTGAAATAAATGCCCAAATCTATACCTTTGAGTCATATGTAGAGTCTGATTTTTATTCCCTACTTATTAGACAACTACTAAGCATTGGAAAAAAATTTCCTATGGATCAGGCAAGGGTGTAGGATATGGAATATCTTAAAAAACAGTAATGATTAAAAAAACCAATAATGATAAAGACAAAATATTGTTTTATATATGGGACCCTATACATATACATACACATACACACATACAGATATAAGTATCATATTGGCTGTTTCCTAAATGAAAGCACTGTTTTGAGATACACTCTTATTTTCTTAATTAACAATTGATCATCTATATTTTTTCATAGGATTGCATATTATGGGTATAACAAAATTAGCTTTATTTATTAATCATATTTAGAACTTTCTTTCAGAGTTTGAAATGTTTATCAACAAAATGACCTTATTTCAGTTCCCTAAATCATAACTGATCATGCCATTTCTCATGTAATTTCCTTTGTCAGGAAAATTCTCTTACCTGCTTTCTCTCTCCTTGTTGTATTTCAGATGAAATATCATTTCCTTAAGGAATATTTCTCTGATATCAGAGACTAAGTTCCATTTTTAGGGTTACCCCCCTCCTTCAGTCTTAACTCTTAAAATACTCCTATGTGGTAAGAAATGTTAGGCTAAATGTAACTAACTCAGTAATAATTACTTTAGTATACCTTAGTGGAACTATTCCACCACCATGCTATTCTCATAGCATCCTGTATTTATTTTCATACTACTTTCGCACATTATATCTAATGCTCTGTGTGAATGCTTGATTTTTTTTTCTTACTGATCTGTAATCTTCGTGAAGGCATGCATGTGACCTATTTTGCTCATCGTTTTATTCCTAGTGTATAGCATAGTTCCTGACATAGGTGCTCAATAATTGAAAGAATGAGTGAGTGAATGCTGCAAAGGATATCACTGAAAATCTACTTCTGTTTCCATTTGAAGGATTCCTGCAAAATATATTCCCTAAACATAGAATTGTTTCTTTTTTTTTAATTTTTTAGATTTTTATTTATTTGACAGAGAGAGATCACAAGTAAGCAGAGAAGCAGGCAGAGAGGGGGAAGCAGGCTCCCTGCTGAGCAGAGAGCCCAATGTGGGGCTCGATCCCAGGACCCTGAGATCATGACCTGAGCCGAAGGCAGAGGCTTAACCCACTGAGCCACCCAGGCAGCGCCACATAGAATTGTTTCTTAAATGATCTGTGCATTTCAGTTTTGATAGAACCTGCCAAATTTTCTGAAGAATTACATGATCTACACAGTCGCTATGCCCATTCCTAGTTAGCAGGGAATGATATTCCATCTAGGAATTAGCTCGATATTAACCAAACTCAGTTTAGGAAGTTGACATGATTAGATCTGTGCTTCAGATGAAGTAATTAGACATTGGTATGTATGATGTATTGCCAATGACAAGAGAGAAAAAGTGTGGGAAGATCAATTATAAGAGTGAGGGAATAAAATCAAGGAAATGAGGCTTGTACAAGTTGTGGCAGAAAAAGAGAAATATGGATTTACAAATGTTAAAGTTTTTAAATTTAGCAATTCCTACATTTTTTAAGAAACCAACAACATTTTTTGAAAAGATTTTATCTTAGAGAGAGATGGGGGGATCAGAGGGAAAGGGAGAGGGAATCTCAAGGAGACTCCACACTGAGCTCAATCTCATGACCCGAGCCAAAATCAAAGTTGAATACCCAAATGACTGAGCCACCCAGGTGCCCCCCAAAAGCAACAACTCTTAACATGAAGAGCATTACCTACTATTTCATTGTATATGTTTGTGAAGACTGAGAATTGATTCATTTGCTCCCCCTGTCTTATGTTGAAGAGGGAGAGAATATAAAGAACTTAGACAAGTCAGAGATGATTCCAAGATTTTTTTTTTTTTTTTTTTTTGTGGGAGAGTATAGTTGACACACAATGTTGCATTGGTTTCAGGGATACAACTTAGTGATTTGACAAGTTTATGCATTATACTATGTTCACCACAAGTGTAACTACCATCTGTCCCATTACATCACTAGGATAGTATCGTTGACTGTATTTTTTATTCCAGTGACTTACTCATTACACAAATGGAGGCCTGTAACTCTTTCTCTCCATCGCCCATTTTGTTCAACTCCCCATCCTCTCCCTCTGGCAACCACCAGTGTGTTTTCTGTATTTACAGTTCTGATTCTGCTTTTTGTTTGTTTATTCACTTTTTAGATTACATTTGTGAGTAGAATCATATGGTATTTTTCTTTCTCAATCTTATTTATTTTACATAGCATAAGACTCTATAGATCTATCCATGTTGTCTCAAATGGCCCAATCTTATCCTTTTTATGTCCATGTAAGATTCCATTGTGTATATATACTACAATTTCCTTATCCATTCCTCTGTTGATGGACACTAGATTGCTTCCATGTCTTGACTATTGTAAATATCACTGCAATAATATAGTGGTACATATATCTTTTTAAGTTAAGATTCTTTTTAAAAAAATCTTATTTATTTATTTTAGAAAGAAAGAGAGAGAGAGTGGGGAGGGAAGGGCAGAGGGAGAGAGAGAATCACAAGCAAACTCACCACTGAGCACAGAGCCTGATACAAGGCTCTGTCTCAGGACCCTGAGATCATGACCTGAGCTGAAACCAAGAGTCGGACACTCAACCAAGCCACCCAGGTGCCCAGGGAGTTAAGATTCTTAATTTCATTGATGGAGCAGAGTTCAATGCCATGAAGAAGAAATGAGATTCAAAAGGTTGGAGAAGAAACCATTATGGATCTGATTTTTCTTTTTTAAGTTGATTAGTTTACCTGCAAGGCATCCAGAAGAAAATAAAATGTACGAGGTTGAATAGAGCTAGAAATATAGATTAGTCTATATTATATTATTTGACATGTATTTTCTTGTTTTTAAGCCCTTGTAATTTTGTTTAAGGACTATATATCTAGGGTGAAGCTTATCACATAGACTCTGGTGGAACTTAAGCAGCATGAATTACAAGGGAAATGTGCATGTGAACATGACTCGGAAATGGAGTCAATGAAGAGCCCTTACTGCTCATTATTTGTACTACTAAGGCCTAAGGCAACTTAATAACTGTAGCCAATAAAACATGTTGGATAGTAATTGATAATTTTGAGACACAATATTCATAAGAAAATCCACTTCATGAGCAATGAACGATTGTTAAAGAAAGGAGAGAACATGGAAACAAACTATTATATAAATCCTACTTCAAATTCAGAATCGGTCAGTGTATTAGTTTTCTAGGGCTGCCATAACAAAGTAGTATAGACCAGGAGACTTAAACAGTAGAAACTGATTTTCTCATAGTTATGAAGGCTGGAAACCAAAGATCAAGGTATAGACAAAGTTTGTTCCTAGTGATACCTCCCTACTTGTCTTGTAGATGACCTCTTTCTCCCTCTATCCTTGTATGGCTTTTTCTGTATGAACACACACTTCTAGAATGTCATCTTCTTATAATAGTCATTGTAGATTAGGGCCACACTCTCATTACCTTACTTTAACTTAATTACCTCTTTAAAGATCATCCACAGGGGTGCCTGGGTATCTCAGTTGTTTAAGTGTCTGCCTTTGGCTCGGGTTATGATCCCAGGGTCTTGGATTTGAGCCAGTGTTCAGTGCCCTGCTCAGAGGGGAATCTGCTTCTCTCTCTCCCTCTTCCCCCCAGCCCCACTTATGCTCTCTCTCTCTCTCAAAGAAATAAATAAAATCTTCAAAAATAAATAAAAAATAAAGATCATCCACAAATATAGCCACATTCTGAGGTACCAAGAGTTAGAGTATCAATTAACTATATGAATTGTGGGACAAGGCATAATTCATTCAGACTATAAGAGTCAGGGATTTGGTTTATAACTTAAGCTGTTAATATGGGCCAGGGGACACTTGTTAGAACAATGACCAATGACAGAGACAAGATAAATGAGATGGAGCAGACTTGTTGCAGAGAGTTGCTTAGTTCAACTTGCAGGTAGGCAGAAATTCTTCTTGGATGTCTGGGAGTATTTATGAACTCTAAGTAGAAAAATTAATAAGCTATATATAGCCTGAAACTGCAGTAAGACTTCTGGAAATGTATATGCTTTTTGATATACTTAGAAACTTTAAATTAAAAATAAATAACCAGGGCACCTGGGTGGCTCAGTTGGTTGAGGGACTGCCTTCAGCTCAGGCCATGATCCTGGAGTCCCAGGATGGAGTCCCATATTGGGCTTCCCACTCAGCAAGGTGTCTGCTTCTCCCTCTGACCTTCCCCCTTTCATGCTCTCTTATTCTCTCTCTTTCAAATAAATAAATAAAATCTTTAAATAAATAAATAGCCAGAGTATAGGACAATTTAGTAAAGAAGATAAATTGACTGTATAAACTCATTGTTTTTATAATGGTAACATAATAAAATAATAAAGTTTTTTTAAACATAAATACCTAGAAACCAATCTAAGGTATAATTTTGGAGAGAAAAAGTTCCAACTTTAATTGATTCCAAATGTATATGTAGATGTGAAAGGTGACAAATTTGCTTACATAAAGACCCAAACATATCATGTTTTTTCTCTTACTTACAAAATTAAAAGCTAAAGAGTTTCTGTATATTTAAAATAAAGATTCTTGACAATGGGTCATGGATTTTTTCACAGTCTTCTCCAAGCAGTGACAGAGCTTGGCATCCAATACCAATTCATCTTTATTATCGGTAAGCTGGAAGAATAGAAATTAAATTTGAACAAATATGTTGAACTTGCCAGCACACATATGTTGAGAGGCAGTGAGTTCATGAATTTAGAACTCAAATAAGTGGCTCAATAATGAAGTAAGCCCTTCCTGAGGAACTCTAGGGTAACACAATCAGTTCTCTGATTATTCTTTCTCTTCTCTCTTTCCCAGAGTTTAATTCATCCCTTCATTAGGTATTTGAGAAAATGTGTTTTTTGTTTGTGTGTGTGTGTGTGGCCTGCCTATATGACATGAATAGGAGTATCATTTTATGTAAATATGCATATATATTTATTAATGGACTTTTCTAACTAACTTAGTTATAATTTAGTTGTAACTTTTGAATATTTTAATAGGGCCAAATATTGTAAGTTTGCAAAAATGAATATTACTCAGCAAAATCAAAAGGCAAGCTGACTAAAAAAATATGGAGAAATTGTGTTCAAAATTATCATAAACTTTACATACCTAAGCCAGTATTGGATTCTGAATGATAAAGGTGTGTAGAAAATGTTGCATAGTTTACTATTAACCTGTGCAATAATGCATTAAGCCCCCAGTTAGACTTATGACACCTGAAATTGGAGTATGGAGTGTCAACACGTTCTGGAAGCAGTAGGAATTTATTTCTGTGTTTTCATTTTCTATTCCATGACTATTCCAAAGAAGTGGAAAACAAAAAAGACTAGTAGTGGATCAGGGTTTATAGAAGTAGGAGGACAGGGGGTACAAAGAAAGGAGAATAAAAGAAAAGACTAAGGAGGTGGAAACATATGGAAAACTCTGTAGCAGAATACACAAGATGCAAGTAAAAAAAATGGAACAAGGAAAAATAGAAGGAACAAGGAAGAAAGGTGATTAAAAAAAAAGAAAAATCAACATTTTATTGGGAAGAAGAGGAGGTATGGTAAAGAAGACCAAATGAAAAATAAGAAAAAGAAAAAGTAGGAAAAAGAGAGAAAAGAAGAAAAATAAGAGGAGAAATTTACAAAAAAGGAAGAAAAAGAAATCTGAAGATGGAAAACATTTTAAAAATACTTTCTATTTCCAGTTAGTATTCAAAATATTAAATGTCCCTAGTTTAATGAATCCTTACACAACATCTATAAAATATGATTTAATAAACTCATTATATAGATAAAATAAAAGAATTAAGAAACACATTAGTATATGGCATGGACAGTTATCTGCTATAATGTAAACTAGTCCTTTATTTAGGATGGCAGTTTTGTTTTGTTTTGCTTTTTTCACACCTAAATCTAATAGTTAATAATCAAAAATCCTTCTTCATAAGCTCACAACACCTATTTTGCAAAAACTCTAACAAATGTTAACAGAAAAATTAAATAACAGTGCTCTATTAAAATTTTATTGAGAGATTAATAGGTTTTCTCAACAGCAGTATCAGCTATTGGGGCCAGTCTACAAGCCCCCCTACGTTACAGGTGAGGCTTCTGAATTTGACATTGACCAGGGCCTTTGCAAACAAGCATTGGAAAGGTTCAACATTTACACCTGCTACTTTAATGAGAGCACTGATCTTATCCTCTGTGAACCATCATTTATTGTCATACAGGATGAAGGCTGACTTAGATACAGGTGAGTTCAGAGACAAAGGCCAGGTTGCTGGCAAGTGCTGAGATAGCATTGCCAGGTGTGGTGCTGGTATTGCTTGAAGTGAGAGCCTCACCCCCACATGGCCTTACATTCTTTAGAAAGACCAAGTACCTTAGTGGCAGATGAGGAAACTATCATTAGCATTGTTACTAAGAGCTAAACAGTAAAGAAAAATAATTTTTATATAAAAATAAAAGCAGTATTTTAAGTGAAAAATTTTTGAAGAGTATATGTCATCTAAGATAGTAGAGACATTAATTAATGACTATTACACTCAGAGACATAGTAGTAAATTTTTAACCTACTTTCAAAAGTTAAAAAAAAAAAGGGAGGGGGAAACTAGCTTTGACTTTAAAACAGTGTCCATAAATACTCCTACCATAACAGATTTCTTGAAAATGGAGTTGGGAAGAGTTGTGCATTATTGCTTTCAGTGAGCGAGTATGAGCTTGCTTTAGTGCATCATTGCTTATATTTAAGTTGTTTGGAAAACACAACATAAATTATATGTAACAGAGGTTAAATAAATATTCATTAAATCAGCAAAATAGAGTGGTTTCAAAAATTACACTATTTTATTATAGCCATAGATTTCAAAATTGATCATTATTTAAGTAAATAAGTCATTCTAATGTAATACTTCCTTCATTATACTCACTTCATATTTTGTAAATAGACTCAATACCTGCTCCTTTCCCTGTAGGATCCTTTACCGTACTTAAATGAACTACTTTCAGTTCTGTAGTTAATAATCACTCTCAACTTTACATCAATCTGTCTACATAGTCTGAACAGATACTCCTTTGTTGTTTTTCTTTGTCTGTGTTTATTTATGTTTCCAAGGTATAAACAATGTGTTTCTTTTTGTTTGTTTGTTTGTTTTGTTTTGGGGGGTTGTAATTTTATTATTTTTTCAGTGTTCCAAGATTCATTGTTTATGCACCATACCCAGTATTCCATGTAATACGTGTGTGCCTTAATACCCACCATGTGTTTCTAATGTATACTTAATGCATACTTTTAGCTAATCTTTATCTATCCACTATACACATATCTATGTTTATCCATACTCATACCAATATCCATGCCCATTCCATCTTCTCTGGTTTCTTGATGTCTAACAGTTTGTTATAATAATGTAAAACTTTGTTTATAATTCACGGTTTGAGCTAAATGACCTTAAAAACAAATAGGACATATTTAATGTCTAAATATGAATTGATTTCTACCAAAATATAAATGTTAGGACTAGATATCCATTTTTTGTTTTCATAAAAAGAAAAAGTTAAGTACCACAAAGACTCTAACCCCTTAAAGTGGTTGGTCAGAGAATGTTAATGAAATCAAAGGGAAAAGAAAGTCAAGTTTCTGATGCAGAAGATAAATTGTCAAATCCACAGTTTAGTTTTTTGATGGTTACCTAGATGGAGTTAAAGTTCCATTTGAAGATAAAAATCCAAACATTTCTATCTTCTACTGATTTTGTTCTTCATAATTCCAAAATAAAAATGAAATACAAAAATAAAACAGGGCA
This sequence comes from Taxidea taxus jeffersonii, assembly GCA_003697995.1. Taxonomy (NCBI): domain Eukaryota; kingdom Metazoa; phylum Chordata; class Mammalia; order Carnivora; family Mustelidae; genus Taxidea; species Taxidea taxus. The sequence goes on along the minus strand of ML104740.1, from coordinate 83,205 downwards.
GTTCATTAAGGGCAAAAACAGAAGTCTAAGTTTTGGGCCAAGAGAAGAAGAGGAGATAAAATAAAAGCTAAGACACTAAGAGTAACTGTGACTAATCAGTGTTTTGGTTTTCAGGGAAAAAAAAAAGTGATATTTCTTTCTTTCTTTCTTTTCTTTTTTTGAGTTTATTTATTTATAATCCCTATGCCTGATGTGGGGCTCAAACTTAAGACCCCAAGATCAAGAGTTGTGTGCTCTACTGACTGAGCCAGCCAGGAACATCTATATTTATTTCCTTTCTTTTCTTTTCTTTCCTCTTCTTTCTTTATCGTATTTTTAAGACTTTATTTATTTGACAAACAGAGATCACAAGTAGGCAGAAAGGCAGGCAGAGGGCGGGGGAGCAGGCTCCCCGCTGAGCAGAGAGCCCAATGCAGGGCTTGATCCCAGAACCCCAGGACCATGACCTGAGCTGAAGGCAGAGGCTTTAACCCACTGAGCCATCCAGGCACCCCTGTATTTCTTTCTTTTAAAGGAAGTTACCATGATTTGTCCCAATTCAAAAATAATTTTTTTCATGTTCTTATTTAGGAAAATTTTAGCTAAGTATTATGTGTTAATTAAATATTACCAGGTAATTGTTCATAAAGTTTGCAATTATAGCTTACATTATATGTCATGGAAATATTTTTCTTACTATATTTATTATCCAAGTCCTAACACTTGTTAAATAGCAGCAAAACCTTACCTCTTTTCCTTAATGAGAAAATGGGAAATGATATTTATAGAGATGGAAAGAACTTTCTGTATTTCTAAAAGTTACTTTTCATTATAATCAGAAATATTTCTGATAAATATCTGTGAGAAATTGAAAAATGTTTTGTCCATGTTATCCTTTTGCCCTCTGAAGCCATGTGAGTGTGTAGCAATGAGAAGCTTATGACGTCTGTGAAACACATTTTGTCAAGTAATGTGTGCCTAATAATGGAATTTGGAAGGGCTTGAAGAAACTTGTGAGGTTAAGACAGAATTGACTCCAAAGAGCACAATGAAATACAATAATAAATTTTCATTTTCAGACTTCCACTTTTTTTTTTTTTTTGCTCCTTTTACTCTCTCCTCTCCATATAATATAACTCTTTCTTTTACACACTGCTAAAGTATTACATGGACATTCTTTTTTTTTTAAATTTTTTTAAGATTTTATTTATTTATTTGTTAGAGAGAGGGAGAGCGAGTACAGGCAGACAGAGTGGCAGGCAGAGGCAGAGGGAGAAGCAGACTCCCTGCGGAGCAAGGAGCTGATGTGGGACTCGATCCCAGGATGCTGGGATCATGACCTGAGCCGAAGGCAGCTGCTTAACCAGCTGAGACACCCAGGCATCCCTTACATGGACATTCTGCTCTTGAGTCAGATAATTCTTTCTAGTTTTAGTATTGGCCTTGGAGGGATCAGAACATGGTAGAAGGAGTCCTGTCCTAGAAGTCAGCCTCTGCTCTGTGTCCACATTTGGAGGGACATTAAAAGTTTTAATACATAGGAAGAATTTAGGAGTGAAAGAAAAACTGAAGACAAAATTGAGCAAGCTCTGTAATGCTGAGTATGAGAGAAGGAAGAAAGCATACCCATTTTGTGGAGCAGTTGCTAAGTACATTGCAACATCTACATCCATCTACTATAAACCATTAACCAGAACACCACACCACAGAGGGTGGCCTCAGGTAACAAGTGAAGCTCAGGTAGGCAGTGGACATCAGAGGGTTCAAGGAAATAATTATACATCTTAAAATACATTAGAATGTGATAACACAGAACCCAGGAGCAGATAGTAGAAGTTGGCAGAAAGCCAGTCCCTTCCAGGAATTGGCAAGGCTATAGCACAAAAACAAGCAAAATGCCTGGGAGCCTCTCTATATATGGATAAAGATCATTAACATTAATCAATGAGTGAATTAATTAACTTAAAAATTTTTAAATCAGCTTCAGGGATGAGGAACCAGTAGGAATCAGCAAGAAGAGTTCTTTAGTACTGATCCTTAGACTATGGAATAAAAGCTATGAAACCGTGAGTTATAAGACAAAATACAAGACATGAGGTAAAATTTGAATATCTGTTAAATATTGAATAATTGCAGTATTTGGGGCATACTTTTACTTAAAAATTATTGTTTATCTGATTGAGATTTAACCGTGGTTTTCTTTGGTGTACATTTGTGAAAAATCTACCAATCTCAATTTAATGACAACTACATGTGCATTGCCCCAGGCCTAAATCTGCGAGAGGAGACTACTTTGAGAGAACAAACTTTGAGAGAAGAAGAATGTAGGTGGAGGTTGGGAGTGAAGCAGTCACAGGTTTCTGTTTGGCATAAGTCATAGATCTGAAGCCGATTTCCTCAAACTATTAAGTTTTAATAATGATATAAGACAGAGTGATCCCTTGATTTATGTAGAGCATGGCCATATATGCAGCCTGCAGTGAATTAAAACTTCTAGTCTGTATCATTCAATGAAGGGTAACCTGCCATAATTTTTGAAATCTCTACATTTGAAAGACAAGCAGGTTTTTTTTAAATGAATCCCAATTTGAAGTGTAATTTGAGTTCTACAATAACACTCATTTCATGATGTCCATATGTTATTATGCCCTTGTAAGTTCTAAAGAGTTAAGCCTTCTTGATTTGTCTAAGAAATGAATTATGCCACTCATATAACTCATTATCAAGAATGGTTGTGTCCAATGACAAATGCATGGATAAAGAAAAGGTTACACACACACACACACACACACACACACACACACACACACACACACAGGAATATGATTCAGCCATAAAAAAAAGAAGGAAATCCTGTCATTTGTGACAACATGTACGGACCTTGAGGATATTACGCGAAGTAAAATGTCAGACAGAGAAGGACAAATACTGTATGGTTTTATTCATATGTAGACTCCCAGAAATCCAAGCTCATAGAAATAGAGAGTAGAATGGTGTTTGCCAGGGGCTGGAAAGTGGGCAAAATGGGGAAACGTTGCTCAAACTATATAAACTTCCACTTATAAGAAAAAGAGGTTCTGGGGATCTAATAAACAGTATGGTGACTACATGGTTAACAACACTGTATTACATACTCAAAAGTTGCTAAGATTAGATCTTAAATGCTCTGACTGCAAAAAAAAAAAGTAGTTATATGAAGTAATAGATGTGTTAACTTATTGTACTAGTCATTTCATAATATATATGTATGTATCAAATCATCACATTGTACATGTCAAATTTATACAGTGTTGTATGCATATTATATCTCAGTGAAGCTGGAGATGAAAAAGAAAAAAGAATGATTACTAAAATCAAAGAGCTGAACTGTAACCTAGACCTTGGTAGCACATTCTGAATTCTTCATATTCCCAGAGCAGGAAGCATCATTTATAGTTCCTTTTTCAGGTGGGTTGGCTAGAAGAGGGGATATGAACTCATATTTATTGCTTGAGATTTTACTTTATCAGTCTCTAATAGTAGTCATTACTCTGCTAATAACATGGTTGTATAGTTGAGGCTGAAATTTTATTTTCTAGAAATTTATGGTTTGTAGTATTAACATCCAGACTTATGAAACCATTATACTATGCCCAGAAGGTAATGAGTTTGGGGTACAAGGCAGTACTTTATCTCCCTCATATCTTAAATGGAGATGGAGATGACAGTGGCTATACCTACTTTAGGTAGGGATAATTTTCTAGTGAAATTATTTTTATTTAATTACAAGTCCTGCGTCTGTACTATATTTTAATATCAAGAGGAAAATGAAGTCCTAAGGCCAGTTCCCAAAGGGTAGTATTTTTATTAATATAGAAAACAGTCCTGGCAGTTGTCAGAGTTCTGGGGCCTAGTAGAGAAGTTTTGATGGCTTGCTTTTCCCTGTATGTTTTCAGGATGTGTTAAATAAGATCTGTATATTTTGCTCTATTTCTTTTTCTTTTTTTCTTTTTTCATGTAGGCCCCACACCCAGCATGGAGCCCAATGTGGGGTTTAAATTCATGACCCTAAGATCAAGACCTGAACTGATAACAAGAGTCCAATGCTTAACTGACTGAGCCACTCAGGTGCCCCTCTATCTCTTTTTTTTTAAATGATATGTAACTGGTAGTAAAACATTAAGTTACAGCTTAAGAGAAAAATCCTTTTTCTTTAAAGCATGGGTGAATGAGAGCTCATTATGATAGAAGTCATCTTAAATCTTACTCCATGGAGTGCCTTGTTTCAGATCAGGGATGACACATGAATCTTGCTGGCTCCTAACACCAGAACACTAAGGAAGAAGATACAAATCATACAATGAGACCACTAAGGACAAATTCTTTCTTCACATCTCTTTGGAAGCATTTCTAGTGCTTTTTAATAGAATAGATTCTTATGATAATATAAGGGTTTATTGCTTCTAAACAAGAATAATTTATAGCAGTCTGCACTGAACAAGAGCTTGCATTATGAAACTTTTATAAAACTATACCCTGGCACAAGGGTGTCCAACCCTGATCATTGTTAAAAGACCAAGAAAACATTTTATGAAGTGCCTGGGTGGCTCAGGTGATTAAGCATCGGCCTTCGGCTAAAATTGTGATTCCAGGATCCTGGGATCAAGCCCTGTATCGGGCACCCTGCTCGAGTGGGGAGCCTGCTTCTCCCTCTCCCTCTGCTCATGCCCTGACTCATGTTCTCTCTCTCTCTCATTCTGCTCTCACTCTCAAATAAATAAGTAAATAAATAAAATATTTAAAATGAAAAAGAAAATGGAAATACTAAAAAAAAAAAAAAACCCTCAAGATTCTTCAAGCCAGACTTATTGGACTAAAATTGCCTAATAAACCATAAAGAAGATAGGGGTAGAGAAAGAGGAAAAGAGCTAATAATGTATTTTAAAATCTTGAAAATCTTGAAAAACATTTCCAAATAATAATATCCTGAAATTTTTATAGTTCATGGGAAGAAATATAAAGCATGATGGTTCATGGTTTTGAAGCCAGAAGGCAACTACTCCTTCCTAGCTGTTTGAATTCTAACTGGCTACTTTATCACCCTTTTCTTCAGTTTCTGCATTTGTGCAATGACAATAAGAAATAATGATAATCAATGTCAATGCTAATGATGATATTTATGTCATTGCATTGTTATAAAATTAATAAAGTTAATACATAGCAAGTACATAGAACAGTGCACATAATGAACACTCAATAAACATTAGCTATAATTTAAGGTGTTCTCCACTCTAGCCATTGTGATAGGTATGTTTCTATATATTGTAGCTGGTTTTGCTTTCAAGTAACCCTGTAAATAAGGACACTTATCCATACTCTTTTTCATATGGAAACTGAGGTTTACAAATTGCAAGTTAATGTACCCACATTATACCTGGTCAGATTTTATATCTAAAATATTTGAAGAAGTCTTAAAACTCAAAAGAGCTGAACAAACATCTCACTAAAGATACTATGTAAATGAAAAATGAGTATGTGAAAAAATACTCAACATCATTTTTTAGGTAAATGCAAAGTAAAGCAGCAGTTACCTATTAAAATGACTAAAATTCAAAACCCTCACAATACCAACTGATATTAAGAATATGGATCAGTAGGAACCCACCTTAATGTCTGGTGGGAATGTGAATGGTACAGCCATTTTTGTAGGCTTTTGACAGTCTTTTATAAAACTTAACATAGTGTTACCATATGATGTAGAAATCAAGCTCCTAGATATATAGTTAACTGATCTGAAAACCTATGTCCACCCAAAAACTTGTACATGAATGTTTATAGCAATTTCATTCATGATCTCCAAAAAATGTAAGGTATCAATATATTCCTTAATCTGTAAATTAAAGAAAATATCTATGGTACATCTATAAAATGAAATGCAGGCATAACTCATTTTATTGTTCTTGACTTTATTGTGTATCATAGAAATTGGCTTCCCCCCCAAATTGAAGGTCTTTGGCAACCCTGTATCAAACAAGTCTCCTGGCACCATTTTTTTCCCAACAGCACTTTCTCACTTCATATCTCTATGTCACATTTTGGTAACTCCCAAAATATTTCAAAGTTTTTCATTGTATTATGGTGATCTGTGATCAGTAATTATGAGTCAGTGAAAGCTCAGATGATAGTAGCATTTTTAAGCAGTATATTTTAAATTAAGGTATGTACATTGTTTTCTAGATGTAGTGTTACTGCACACTTACTAGATTACAGTATGGTATAAACATAAGTTTTATATGCATTGGGGAATTAAAAAATTCATTTGATTCACTTTATTGTGATTCTTGCTTTATTGTGGTGGTGTGGACTGAACCCGCAGTATCTACAATGTATGCCTGTACTCTTCAGTGATAAATAGGAATGAGCCATGAAAAGACATGAATGAATCATAAATTCATATTGCTAAATTAAAGAAGCTAATTTGAAAGGGCCACATACTATATGATTACATTAATGTGACATTCTGGGAGAGGCAAAAGTGTAAAGACAGTAAAAAGCTCAGTGGTTGCCATGGGTCTGAAGAAGTAGTTAAATAAGTGAAGCACAAGGGGTTTTATTTTTTGGACTTTTTTAGGCTGGTGAAACTGTTTAGCATGACATTATAATGGTAAATATATAACACTATGTGTTTGTCAAGACCAATAGAACTTTATGGTATAAAGAATACAGTATGGAAACCTTTAATGTATGCAAATAATAAAATTATCTAATAGGCTGTTCCATCCCAAAATGGAATGGTGACTGTGACAAAAGAATCTAATGGTATTAAAAATGTATGAAATTTCAGTGAATGTGCTGGGGCAAACTGTGCTTATGTAGGTGACTTAGGAAATGAATGGACACTAATAAGAAAAAAGAAACACACATAGCACATTACTCCTGTTGGTAAAGTGTTTCTCATAGGGAAGTCTTTAACAATTTTAAAACCATTTTATGTAAATAATGAAATGACCAATTAAGTAAAAGGATGGCAGATGGTGGGATCCATGCTTCTCACTATTGGAGTGGTGGAATAGGTAGAAATAAGGGAAGGCTGAAATTATCCATGTGTTAATAGATGAATTGGATATATCCGTATGAATTCATGATTATTTAAATACAGACACAGATGGTTAAATATAGAAATATTTACAGATGAGTGTAGACACAAATTCATATATGCACATATATTACTTTGTGCTGTCAGCTAAAAGAAGCTAGAAACAACAAAACCTCAGTAGCAACAAGCATACTTACTTCCCACAGTTCCTAATATATTTCACTTCCTTGAAGAAATGGTTGCTTCTAGAAACAGAATAGAAATAATAGAATAAGGCTGGAACATCTTATGGTGCTAAAGAATTGATCCAAAAAAAAGTTCAAAAAAAAAAAAAGTTTGGGGGTAAGGGGAAGAAACAGCAACAGGGTCTGTCAAAAGGACACAGGAGCCAACTCCTGTTGAAAGAACTCCCAGTGGTCAAAGTTGGAATATTTAAGGAGAAAGCAAGGAAGGGAGGGAGAGAGGAAGGAAGGGAAGAAGGAAGGAATAGAGAGGGAGAGGGAGGAAAGGAGGAAGACAGGCAAAGAAAGAAAGTTTATTATAACCCAGAGTATAAATATCCATGACTCAATACTAATATGAATATGATATTGAATAAATGAATAAAGAAGAAGAGGCAAATCTCCAGTGAGAGAGAATTCCAAATAATTTATGTAGGTGTCTTGCCCTCAAGAATGGAGGAGAACTCTTCAATTTTATTTTATTGTATTATTTTATTTTATTTTTAAAAGATTTTATTTATTTATTTGACAGAGAGAAAGAGATCACAAGTAGGCATAGAGGCAGGCAGAGAGAGGGTGGGAAGCAGGCTCCCTGCTGAGCAGAGAGCCCAATGTGGGGTTCCATCCCAGGACCCTGAGACCATGACCTGAGTTAAAGGCAGAGGCTTAACCCACTGAGCCACCCAGGTGCCCCTATTTTATTTTCTTGATAGAGAAAGGGAGAGGGAGAGGGAGGGAAAGAATGAGCAGGTGGTAGGCGGAAGGGATAGAGGGTGAGGGAGAAGTAGGCTCCCCACTGAGACCTGAGGGGATGGCAGATACTTAATCAATTGAGCCACCAGGTTCCCTGAACTCTTCATTTTTTAAGCATGGGCTGTGCATTGTAGAATGGTTGAGATATAGAATAGCTTCCTGAGTGGTTGAGATATAGAATAGCTTCATACTGGAGGAACTTACCTCACTACCTCAGTTGGGAGATTAAGGTCAAGATCAACAGTGATAAGTCATGTTGATAATAAATACCCTTGATCTTTCATTCTTCTACATATAGCTGTCCAATTTTCCCAGCACCGTTTATTGAAGAGACTGTCTTTTTTCCGCTGTATATTTTTTCCTGCTTCATCAAAGATTATTTGACCATAGAGTTGAGGGTCCATATCTGGGCTCTCTATTCTGTTCCGCTTGTCTATGTGTCTGTTTTTATGCCAGTACCATGCTGTCTTGGTGATCACAGCTTTGTAGTAAAGCTTAAAATCAGGGAACGTGATGCCACCAGTTTTGTTTTTCTTTTTCAGCATTTCCTTAGCAATTCGGGGTCTCTTCTGATTCCATACAAATTTTAGGATTATTTGCTCCAGCTCTTTGAAAAATACCAGTGGAATTTTGATTGGAATGGCATTGCAAGTATAGATTGCTCCAGGCAGTATAGACATCTTAACAATGTTTATTCTTCCGATCCAAGAGCATGGAATGGTCTTCCATCTTTTTGTGTCTTCTTCAATTTCTTTCATGAGTGTTCTGTAGTTCCTTGAGCACAGATCCTTTACCTCTTTGGTTAGGTTTATTCCCAGGTATCTTATGGTTCTTGGTGCTATAGTAAATGGAATCGATTCTCTAATTTCCCTTTCTGTGTTTTCATTGTTAGTGTATAAGAAAGCAACTGATTTCTGTACATTGACTTTGTATCCTGCCACATTACTGAAATGCTGTATGAGTTCTAATAGTTTGGGGGTGGAGTCTTTTGGGTTTTCCATATAACGTATCATGTCATCTGCAAAGAGAGAGAGTTTGACTTCTTCATTGCCGATTTGGATACCTTTTATTTCTCTTTGTTGTCTGATTGCTCTTGCTAGGACTTCTAATACTATATTGAACAAGAGTGGTAAGAGTGGTGAGAGTGGGCATCCTTGTCGTGTTCCTGATCTCAGTGGGAAGGCTGTGAGCTTTTTCCCATTGAGGATGATATTTGCTGTGAGTTTTTCATAGATAGATTTTATGAAGTTCAGGAATGTTCCCTTTATCCCTATACTTTGAAGCGTTTTAATCAGGAATGGATGCTGGATTTTGTCAAATGCTTTTTCTGCATCAATTGAGAGGACCATGTGATTCTTCTCTCTTCTCTTATTGATTTGACCATTCTCTTACACTGTACAAAAAGATAAACTCGAAATGCATAAAAGAACTCAATGTGAGACAGGAATCCATCAGAATCATAGAGGAGAACATAGGCAGTAACTTCTTCGATATCAGCCACAGGAACTTCTTTCAAGATATGTCTCCAAAGGCAAAGGAAACAAAAGTGAAAATGAACTTTTGGGACTTCATCAAGCTCAAAAGCTTCTGTACAGCAAAGGAAACAGTCAACAAAACAAAGAGGCAACCCACGGAATGGGAGAAGATATTTGCAAATGACAGTACAGACAAAAGGCTGATATCCAGGATCTATAAAGAACTTCTCAAACTCAACACACACAAAATGGATAATCATGTCAAAAAATGGGCAGAAGACAAGAACAGACACTTATCCAATGAAGACATACAAATAGTTATCAGACACATGAAAAAATGTTCATCATCACTAGCCATCAGGGAGATTCAAATTGCAACCACATTAAGATACCACCTTACACCAGTTAGAATGGCCAAAATTAGCAAGACAGGAAACAATGTGTGTTGGAGAGGATGTGGAGAAAGGGGAACCCTCTTACACTTTTGGTGGGAATGCAAGTTGGTGCAACCACTTTGGAAAACAGTGTAGAGATTCATTAAGAAATTAAAAATAGAGTTTCCCTGGGGTGCCTGGGTGGCTCAGTGGGTTAAGCCTCTGCCTTCGGCTCAGGGCTGGGATCGAGCCCCGCATTGGGCTCTCTGCTCAGCGGAGAGCCTGCTTCCTCCTCTCTCTCTGCCTACTTGTGATCTCTGTCTGTCAAATAAATAAAATCTTTAAAAAAAAAAAATAGAGCTTCCCTAAGACCCTGCAATAGCACTACTGGGTATTTACCCCAAAGATACAGATGTAGTGAAAAGAAAGGCCATCTGCACCCCAGTGTTCATAGCAGCAATGGCCACAGTCGCCAAACTGTGGAAAGAAACAAGATACCCTTCAACAGATGAATGGATAAGGAAGATGTGGTCCATATACACTATGGAGTATTATGCCTCCATCTCAGAAAGGATGAATACCCAACTTTTGTATCAACATGGACAGGATTGGAAGAGATTATGCTGAGTGAAATAAGTCAAGCAGAGAGAGTCAATTATCATATGGTTTCACTTATTTGTGGAGCATAACAAATAACACAGAGCACATGGGGAGATGGAGAGGAGAAGGGAGTTGAGGGAAATTGGAAGAGGAGTTGAACCATGAGAGACTATGAACTCTGAAAAACACTCTGAGGGTTTTGAAGGGGCGGGGGTGGGAGGTTGGGAGAGCAGATGGTGGGTTTTATGGAGGGCACATATTGCATGGAGCACTGGATGTGGTGCATAAACAATGAATTCTGTTACACTGAAAAGAAATTAAATAAATAAATAAATTAAAAAAAAATACCCTTGATCTTACATGAGACTCACTTCACTTCCACAAAACTAATTTGTGGAGGTTTATACACCAGTTTAGGTGCAAACTAAACTGGTAACTAAACTGGTTTACACCAGTTTAGGTGTAAACTAAACTAATAATCACCCTAATCATGAGTAAAAGATAAAATAAATATTAACTGGGGCATACAGAATACCTGTTCCGCACTCCTCAAAAACTTCAAGGTTGTCAAAAACAGGAAAATCTGAGAGGCTTTAACAGTCAAGAGGAGCCTAAGGAAACTTGATGACACAATGTAATGTGGATATGATTGTGGCAAAGAAAAATAACTTTGGACAAAAATTAAGGCAATCTGAATAAAGTATGGCTTTTAGTGTATCTTATTTCATTGATTGTGAAAAATGTGTCATGCTAATACAAGATTTATATAATAAATGAAATCAATTCTGGGATTTATGTAAACTTTCTGTGATAGCTTCACAATTTGTATGTAAATCAAAAAATTTCCTAAAATATGCCATTTATTAAAAACCATTTAAAAGTATGCACACACATACACACTGGGAATGAATATAGAATACAGATTTGAGTACTTTAGAGCATTAAATAAATGACATCATCCAGCACATGTTCTGAGTCTTCATTTTTTGACAATTTTGGCAAAAAAGAATGGTTTTTATTCCATGTGGATACATGCAGCACTGTTTCATTCATTTTAAAGGAATGTGATTATAATGATCACATTTTAATTTATTTTCCATTCTTCTTTTGATGGATCCTTGGATTGCTTTTAATGTTTTGGCTATAGCTAATGATGGTACTATGAACAGTATGTTAACTTATTGACACATGGGAGATTGTCTCTAATATGTTAGCTACAAATGGCATTACTGGATAGCAGAGAATCAATTGCATTTAATGTACCCTCCCAATGGGAGTGTATGAGTGTTCTTATTTCCTTAAATAAGAACAAATAATTAAAGTTAGAATAAATTGAAATAATAGTCCTTTTTTAAAAATGCCATTTTAATGCACATGATATCTCACTTTTGATTTTTAAATCATGGTGCTTTTATTATTAGTGAGATGGACTACCTGCTCATATATATACCTGCTCGTATATCGTATACATGTCTTTTTATCATATTATATTTACACATTTAACAGCTATTTATATATTCTGGATTGTAATATTTGTCAGTTATATAAATAGTAAATATGCATTGTTCTTGCTTTTTTTTTTATGTTGTTTATGCTATATCTATGCATTTACTTTTCTGTTAAAAAAATTTTTCACGGGGCTCCTGGGTGGGGTGGCTCAGTGGGCTAAAGCCTCTGCCTTCGGTTCAGGTCATGATCTCGGGGTCCTGGGATTGCACTCCATATCAGGCTCTCTGCTTGGCAGGGAGCCTGCTTCCTCCTCTCTCCCTGCCTGCCTCTCCTCCTACTTGTGATGTCTGTCTATCAAATAAATAAATAAAATCTTTAAAATTTTTTTTTTCAAGAGAATTATATCCTGAAGTGTAAGGAATTCAGTCCACCTGGAATTTTATCTGGTGTGATTTAGCAAATAATCCCTCTCCCAATTAATATAAGCCATTGTTTGAGTGCCTCTACCTTTTGTATGTACCATTATCTCTTTTTGTCATGGTTTGTAATTCTGTTGTATAATAAACTAATTTGTCATATGTGGCTCTCTCTCTCTGGAGTTTCTGCTATGTTTTATTGTGAACATACTTGTTTATTCATGAAGCCATTAGAGGCAGGCCATATTATACTTGGAATATTGGTTCTGTCACTGAACATTTTATATGATCATGGAAACTTTCATTATCTGTCAAGTGATGAAAATAGTAATGTCTTTATATTATATTTCATTCACAATTTCAATTAATGTATAGAAAAACCTAACAGTGCCTATATAACAATAGGTGTTCAGTAAGTAATGTTTCCTCTTTACTTATTGGTCTTTGTACTCATGTTATGTTTGGCTCTCTTTTATTTTTTTCTCTTTCATATATACATTGAGATCTTTAGACAATGAATGAGCAAAGAAACCATCAAAATTTATATATCAGAAAGTGAATAAATTTCTACACTTAGTGATTTGGATTCAGGAACTTCTATTGTCTCATACTTCTCAGGTAATTCTTTTTTTTTTTTTTTTTTGTTTTGTTTACAAGAGAACAAATCTACACTTTTATTTATTTGTTTTCAGTAAGTTAAAATCCTTGAGGGGTACATACAGCATCACACAGATTCTGTGGACAATAGCTTCAGCAGGAAGTTTGCTTCAGAATTTGGCATGAATCATGCCACTGTATCCATGAGCATGAGCTACCTTTCCCCCAGATTACTCTAGTTTGGTTTGGTTTGCCACCAGGAGTAACTGTTTTGTTCTTGCCTCAATAGAATTCAGTTTCATCTTGAGCATAAACACTCTCAATTTTAAGAAAAGCTGTGTGCTCCCCCTGGTTCAAGAGACCCCACTGATAGCCAGCAAACATGGCCTGAGATCACAGCCTTCTAGACATTTTTGTCCTTTTAGGAATCCTGTTCCCAGCAGGCCTCCACAGGCTCCAAGATGCTGGAAAAAGAAAGGCCTCAGATAATTCTAATATGCAGAAAATCTGAATATAATTACAATAGGAACTAGAAGAGCTAGGAAGACTAAAGAGAAAGAGTATTAGTTGAAAACTGACCCACAGATAAAAAGGTTAAATTAATAAACATGCTATAAGTTTTTCAAAAAGGAAGCATGGCAGTGGGGAACAGATAAAGGAAAGACTTGTAATAATTTGAAAGTTTTAATGTTTTTTCGTTATAATGTTCATTTTTTTCTTATATAACATGAAATCATATTAGCAGGAAATTAGCTCAAGTAATTTTATCTTCCTCATTAATTAAATATTTCACCAGTATGTATGCCCTTCCTTAACCCTACATTTAATCCTAAAGCCTCAGGATTATCTCCCCTTAAAAATCTGATATTTGTAAACTAACACCAGCTTAAAGAACTCCAATGATGCTGATGGCAGCTTTCCCAGCCCCATCACCCCACATATCATTTGCCATTAACAGTTTTCCACTATATTAGAAATGTTCATGGATTCTTTATATTTATATCTGCATTTTTAGAGAATTGTTGTTTTTGATAATTATTCATTATAACTTCAGAAACCAAGATGCCCCTAACAACTAGGAAACGGTTTTTGCTAGTTCAGCTACCCATTTACAGAGACAGCTATTAATTTTCCCTGGTGCCTTGCACTCTAGTGGAGCAGTACCCTTGTTTTATGTTTGAAATTCTGTTACATAATAATGTTTAAAAGGCTGAAGGGAATCATTTGTAGCAGTTTTATTCCCTCACATGGGAGAAAATAGCAAAATAAATCAACAAAGCAAATGTGTACTAAAGCAAGTGCAAACAGCACTGATGAATGATGAAAATAATGACATTGGATTTAAAGCTACTTATCTTTATAATGACTTTTCTTATAGGAATTCTAACACCTGCCCCATTAAGCTTGAATAAAACAAAGTCATCTTTGAACAAACTTCATTTCATTAGCATTTACACCTATGATTTAGTAAAAAAAATCCTAGTTTATGATATGTATTTTCACATGTTAAATTTTATAAATAATATATAAATTTTATATATATATGTGTTCCTCAAAATCTGCATGGCTTTCTTCTTCACTCATATGTCACCTTGAGACTGACTCACTCACTATCAAAGGACTCAGAACCTAAAGCTTCATGGACATTCCCAAACTTTCTTCAATTAATATACCATTTTTTCAACATTTCTTATTTTTCTAACAAGCTCCCCATTTTGTTATACATCAATGGTATGTTCTGCAGTATGTCTTAAGGAATGAATTTGGGTGGGCACCTGGGTGGCTCAGTCATTAAGCATCTGCCTTCAGCTCAGGTCATGATCTCAGGGTCCTGGAATCAAGCCCCGCATTGGGCTCCCTCCTCAGCGGGAAGCCTGCTTCTTCCTCTTCCACTCCCCTTGTTTGTGTTCCCTCACTCCCTGCCTCTCTCTCTATCAAATAAATAAATAAAATCTTGAAAAAAAAAAAAAGGAATGAATTTGGGGAAGTTAAGATGTTATTTTCATCTCTCAGTCCTGTTCTGTGAAAAACAGTATTTCTTAATGTATTATAGAGTTTATGTAATTCCCTGTATTTGAACTATTTTTTTGTACTTTCTCATTTAAATGTTCTTGATCTTCTCCAACACAGTAGTCCAAGATAATGGGAATAGTGAGGATAGGCAGTGAAATCCATACTATATTCCAAGTAAGTTTAATTTAGTACATATTCCCTAAGTATCTACCAAACAACTAATGAATAGCTGTTAATTAGTACAACAACATGTCCATATATGTCATAGAAATAATTGTTTTGGAGATTTCTGAAATTAAGACTCCACATGGGATGTTTTACCTTTCTCACAGATACAGAAACTGTGATACATTTGATATTTTCTATCTTTCTGTATATATTGAATAAAATGTCCCTAGAATCTAGATTTATCTTTAAAATAGTCTTCACCAACAAAATGAGGTTTTATTTCATTATTTTGTCAATCCATGATATCAGTTCAGACCTTTGGCAATTCTTTCAGTAGATCCATATCAAAGGTAAACTGTGTGCATAAAAATTTCACATATATGTGACAAAGAAAAATTCATATTCTATTTTATATTTATGTGACTGAGGACATGGACAATTATACTACTAATGACAGTATGGAAGTAAAAATTTTAAAAAGTGCCTCCATTTTTTATGTAAGGACATTGATGTTTTGGAGGTAAATGTTATATTAAATAAGGAGTTCATAAAGTATAGTTGAAATATATAGAATTAACAGAAATGCATATTCTAAACCCATGAAAATAAGTATAAATATTAAATTATATATCCATACATATTTAGACATGAGAACTTCTTACTGTGCACTAAGTAAATATGTCTCTGACTCAGGAGTCTCATGACTTAGGCCATCTTCAAAGAAACTGTGGTCCAACAACTTGTAGCTTATAAGTAGGATAAAATCTAAAACCCTTCAGTGTTCTTGATATTTATTTGTCTTTATTCTGTGTGAATGACCAAACAAATGTAAACTGAGATTAGAGGTTTCCTATCTATACCTGTAAGTGCCACTTGCTAGGTTCCAGCAAACTTTCCAATATCCATATGTCCTTTTCATTGTATATGATGGTCATGATGACAATAGTTTACATGTTTAGTGTTTTATATACCTTATAAGCATATGCCATTTATCAACATACTCAAGCTGCAAAACAACTCTGTGGGTTAAGAATTATTCCTTGCTGGAGGGGAGGTAGGCCAGCGGATGGGTTAAATGATTGATGGGTATTAAGGAGGGCACTTAATGTGATGAGCACTGGGTATTGTATGGAAGTGGCGAATCACTAAAATCTACTCTTGAAACTAATATTACACTGTCTGTTAACTAACTGAAATTTAAATAAAAATTTGAACCTACCAAAAATAAGACAAAATATAATACAATGCAATGCAATAAAATGAGATATTCCTGTTTTATAGTGAAAAAAACTGAGCAATCAAATGAATTCTCCAGGATCACATAGCTAATCAAGTTAGATCAAGGATCTGAATCCAAGTAGTTGAGTAGTACTTCATCTTCAATATGCACAATGACCTACTTACATATTTTTCCCCCAAAGTGGTTTCTTTTCAATAAGTAGATCTTTTCAGTACTTGTCCTTGTCTCTAGGCCATCATCATGAATTGAATTAGGAAATATGAATACCTCGAAAAGTAATCAATGGGAGATGATATTAGGTAATTTATATCTAACTTGTTAAATCTTGGAAGACAGAGACAGAGTTTTATTCCTTAAATTAGTAACCACAATAACAACAACAACCTGACATATATTTGTTTCTCAGCTAGTGACTAAGTATGGAAGGGAGGATAAAAAAGAAAGAATGGAAGGAAAGAAGGTAGAGATAGGGAAGAAGGAAAGACAGTGTTACTTACAGATAATGTTTGTGAAAAAGGTCCAGAATGAAGCCCAAGAGTAAAGTAATACTGTTGTTTGTAAAAGTATTCATAGCTTTTCAAAAGAATTCTCTTTTGCTATCGAAGTTTATACATTAATACTTAATAACCAAGTAAAAGTACTAGAAACCTAACTGCTGAATAATGCATATTTGTGAAGGATAGTCATTTTCCTTTTTCAAAATGAGTTTTACAGAACTCATACACAACCACTAATATATCAAACACAGTACAGTGAAGAGTAAAGAAGTAACAAAGTAATGGACTGCCTATAACAATTTTCCCAGTCAGTCTTCCTTGTCATAACCTGGCTGACCATAGTGCTTCGATGATATATTTGGTAAAAGGGGTTGTCAATCAAAGTAGATACAACACATTTATAAATGTATCATAAGTTAATGGAACTTTGTGGTGACATATAGTGTTAAAACTTTATTTTAAAAGTCAAGAATTTTAGGGAATTTGTTGATAATTTGCCATTTAGAAACAATGAATTTCCAAATGATAATGAATTAAGAGAGAATGGCGATAATGAATATTTAGGTCACCTGACATAAAGTCCCAGTTAAAAAAGACTATATATCTAAGTGTCCCCTGAGTGTACCCACTTCACTACCCACAGTTTCTAATTTGTCTTTTCCCCTAAATCAAACAGATGCAGGAGGTTTTAGAATTATCTCCTCTTGTTAAGCAACTATTTACCAATATATCATTGGAATAAAAATCAATTGTTGTCATAATAGCATATAAATGGTATAATTTTATTGAGTGTTAAAATGTAATAATTTACATGTAAACTCTGTAGTGTGAAGAGATGCAGATTCTTTTGAGAGTATGAAGTTTTAGAGCACAGTTGATCAATATGTGAGGGCCTCCATCCTCAGCTGTTGACAGAGGAATAGTGAAAAATATGTGATTCACAATATCACAGTGAGTTGTGGAAAGTCATATTGGAAGCTGACCTGAATTGAAAAGAATACTTGAGGCCAAAGGATACTAATAGAAATGTAGGTTGAAACAATGGTGTTGAAGAATAACTGGCCTCTGGATCCTTTCAAATCTTCTGAGGAGTTGACAGAAAGAGTTTCTGCGAAGTAAGGGCCTGTGTTAAAATTTATTCCTTATGATGAATTACTCTGTGATAAAGGAAATACTACAAAATATAAGCTACACAAGCATATGACTCATTTTTAAAAAAATAAAATCCTTGAGGATTGAGATGAAAGGATTCTAGAATTGGAAGTTTCCACAAACAGCTACAGAGAAAATGCCATTTACCAAAGCATTACATATGCATAAAATGAAGGATGTTCAGAAACACAGAATCAATAAATTAAAGGCACGATATATAAAATGGTGTTAGTGAAGATAGGTAGTAAAGATTGAAATAATTTTTGCAAAATGCTTACTTTTATTCCTAGTTACTTAGAAATGGATAAGATAAGAGAAAAAAAAGGCAGATAATTAACTAAAAAAACACAATTTTTCTTAATCCCTTCATGAAGCTGAAGTTGGGAGGTAACAAGTAATCTGAAATCTAAGAGAGAGCATCACCCCTCCTGATGCGTTACATTACTTAGACTGTCCTATTGCAGAACATGGGAAGGAATTGGAACCACAATACAAGCTGGTAAGAAAAAATTGGCTAATATTTCAGCAAATTGCTAAAGATAGAGTTTGAGCTATGCGAAAGTACATACACCCCTTAGAGATACAGATAGTAGAGGGTTTGGCTCCTCATTGACTACCCCAGAATTCCACCAGATGCATTTATAAAAGCTTGTGGAAGGTGCAAAAGACCAGAGAGAGCCTCCTTTCCTGGTACAGATATTGGGAGGACAGGACGTACCCTGCAAAAAAGGCACAGACTCTGGTTTTTCTTAGAGACTTTTCTCAAAGCTTTAACCCTCTGGGGGGGAGGAACAGAAGAATGTATCTTTCCTGGAAACGGAGAGAGGCATATTGTTGCTAAAAGAAGATAAAGAAAAAACTACGTTATTTCTGGGGAAGGGGTAAGAAACAGACTTGCAGTGAGGCTCTTATGCTAATATTATTAGAGATCTCCCATCACTGGGGAAAAGTTGTAAACTTTCTCTATCACAAGACTCACCATAAATATAAAGCAGAGCTTCACTGCCATGAGAAGGAGGGCTAGGAATGCTGAGAAAGTTCTCCCTCTGAGATGCAATTATACTGAGCTTACTTATCTTTAAGAATATACCCCAACTGTTAGCCTAGCAAGCAATAAGTAACAAGAAGGGATAGTCAACCACTAGGGGAGGAATGAGAGCATGAGTATATTGAGAATAACCATAGCAACCAAAACCCCTGTGCTAACTGCCTGAAAAGAGTTTACCTGTTTTCCAGGTGTTTTAATACTCACCTCAGTATTTATTGCTATATGCAAGATGTCTGGCATTTCACTAAAATTTTTGAGATTCTCCTTCTCTTTCTTTCTCTCTACCTATGTATATGTCTCAAGTAATTTAAAGAACCATACTGAGATGACACAGGCATTAAAGAGGGACTTCCAATGACTATGATTAAAATGTTAAAGAATCTAAGGGAAATGGCTAATGAATGCATGAACATATAGGGAATTTCAGAAAGGAGATGGAAATTAGAAGAAAGTGTTAAAATGATATGCTACCTCTCAAAAAGCAGTAATAGTGTCGGTCTCCTTTGATAGGCTCCTTTCATAGACTTACAGAGTTGGAGAAGAAATTAGAGAAAATGAACATAGGCCAATACAGACTACCAATCTGAAACATAAAAAAAAGAAAGGGGTGAGAGGCAGGGAGAACAGAGGATCAAGTGGTCAAATAACGTACATGAAATTGGAAATGCAGAAAGAAGAAAGAAAAAGAAATGTTTACATGGGTAATTGCCAAGGAACTTCAAAATATAATGAAATAAATCAATCAATGAATCCAAAAAGTGAAGAGAAGTCAAAGTAAGATAAATATCAAAGGCACACACACACACACATTCACATATCTTCACACACATGCACACACCAATAAACACAAACACACCAAGACGAAAAACAATTCAGATAGCTCAAAATCAAGATGAAAGCAAAACCTTACAGTCAGCCAGTTACAAAGGACACATCAAATACAGAAAAATAAGAATAACAATAACAGATTTTTCATTAGAAGACCTACAAACCTCAAGCCAATGGGGTGATTTTCAAATATTGGGCCAAGTTCTGCAAAATTATAATTTTATATTGAATTTAAATATCTTTCACAACAACAAACAATATAAAAACTTTCAGACAAACACAAATTGAAAGAACGAATTGCCTGCCAACATGCACTATAAAGAATGGTAAAAAATATCTATACAAAAATTGTTACCAGATGGTAATTTGGATCTACAAAAAGAAATGAATAGTTCTGGAAATGATAAAAAGAAAAGTAAATATAAAGGCATTTATTTTTAGCTACTCATAAAGATAATTGATTGCCTAAAGCAAGAATAGTAACAATTATGGATTTATATGATATAAATTTAAAATACATAATAAAGAACACAAAGGATGTGAAAATAAATTGGAATCAAACTGCCCTAATGTTCATGTAACATAGACCAAAATATATGCTATTTGAGGATTCTCTGTAATAAGCTAACAATGTATATTGTAAAACCAGAGCAACCAATAATAGAGTTTTGGAAGCACTATGTTGTATACCTAACACTAATGTAACATTGTGTGTCAACTATACTCAAAAAAATAATAATGATAAAAAATATACATTTAATGCAAAATCGGGCAGAACAAAAAAGAAGAAAAAGACCAGATAGAAAAAGTGAAAGACATCTAGCAAGATGATATATTTATATCTAAACATATCGATAACTGTAATTGTAAATGATGTGAGCACCCTAATTAAAAAAAGACAATGGTTGTCAGGTTGGTATTAAAAGCTCCTGCTAGAGGACATGAACAGACATTTCTGCAAAGAAGACATCCAAATGGCCAACAGACACATGAAAAACTGCTCCACATCACTGGGCATCAGGGAAATACAAATCAAAACCACAATTAGATACCACCTCACACCAGTCAGAATGGCTAAAATGAATAAGTCAGGAAATGACAGATGCTGGCGAGGATGTGGTGAAAGGGGAACCCTCCTACACTGTTGGTGGGAATGCAAGCTGGTGCAACCACTCTGGAAAACAGCATGGAGGTTCCTCAAAAAATTGAAAATAGAGCTACCTTATGACCCAGCAATTGCACTACTGGGTATTTACCCTAAAGACACAAACGTAGTGATCCAACGGGGCACGTGTACCCGAATGTTTATAGCAGCAATGTCCACAATATCCAAGTTATGGAAAGAACCTAGATGTCCATCAACAGATGAATGGATAAAGAAGAAGTGGTATATATATACAATGGAATACTATGCAGCCATCAAAAGAAATGAAATCTTACCATTTGCAACGACATGGATAGAACTAGAGTGTATTATGCTTGGCAAGATAAGTCAACTGGAGAAAGACAACTACCACATGATCTCCCTGATATGAGGAAGTGGAGATGCAATGGGGGTGGGGGTTAAAGTGGTAGGAAAAGAAAAAATGAAACAAGATGGGATCGGGAGGGAGACAAACCAAAAGAGACTCTTAATGTCATAAAACAAACTGAGGGGGGTAGGGGGGAGAGGGGTTGGGAGAGGGTGGTGGGGTTACATTATATGTTTAAATTAAAAAAGCTTAAATTAAAAAAAAAGGAAAAAAAAAGAAAAAACAAATTCTTAAGTGGAGTCTGATATTTCTAATTTCTAATGACTGCCAATAGGAGGGCAATACCTCTATAATGCTTTTGACCAAATTTTTCAAAGTATAGTCTAAGAGTAAGCTACATTAGAATTGCCTGTGGTGGTCATGAAAATTTAGATTCTAGGATGTAAGACCTACTGAGTTATATCAGAATCTTCCTTTTGGAACACCTGGGTGGCTCAGTCAGTTAGGCCTCTGCCTTTGACTCAAGTTATCCCAGGGTCCTGGAATTGAGTCCCACATCAGGCTCCCTGCTCAGTGGGGAGTCAGCTTCTCCCTCTGCCTGCTGTTCCCCCTGCTCCTGCTCTCTCTCTCTGTCAAATAAATAATTAAAACATTTAAAAATCTTTAAATAAAAAGAATCTGCCTTTTAAAAAAGTGTCCATGTGATTCTCATGTGTAATAATATTTGAGAACTAGCAAATGCCTAAATAACTTGGCTCTGCACAGATCTATAAAGCATTATCTCTTTGGATTGAATTTTCTTTATTTTATAAATTAAGAAATATTATTTTTTAATTATGTTCAGTTAGCCAGCATATAGTACATCATAAGTTTTTGTTGTAGCGTTCAACAACTCATTAGTTGTGCATAACACCCATGCTCATTCCAACACGTGTCCTTCTTAATACCCATCACTCCATTACCCCATCCCCCACTCCTATTTTCCTTCAAGTTTTACATGAAAATGCCACTTTGGAATAACTTTATAGAAAATTGGCTGTTATAAAATCACTTAAATTTTAAAAGACTTAAAAATTCAGATAGAATGTGAGCTTCAACTATGTTTATATATTATTTGATTTATGGTGCTATTGAATGTCTCTGTCATTTCGTAAATTTTAAATGCAAAGTAAAGGAATATCTTTGCTTTTCTCTAGGCGGTATTTTGATTTTCAAGCCTGATATATAAACCCTGATGAAAACTGTTGTATATCTTTAACAAGATTGGATCGGGAGGGAGACAAACCAAAAGAGACTCTTAATGTCATAAAACAAACTGGGGGGGGGGTTGGGAGAGGGTGGTGGGGTTACATTATATGTTTAAATAAAAAAGCTTAAAGAAAAAGAAAAAAGAAAAGCTCCTGCTATATATTTTTACAAAAAAATTAATATAAAAGTAGATAAGCTAAAAGTAAGAGGGAAAAAGTCCATGAAAAAGTAATCAAAAGGGAGCTAGAGAAGCTATATTAATATCAGACAAAAGCAAGCTTCAGAAAAAGGACTATTAAGGGAGAAGAGGAGGGATACTGCATAATGATAAAAAGACTGTATTTAGTAGGGAAACACAACATGTTTAAATGTTTAATGTACCTAAGAATAGAACTTCACACTGAGTGAAGTAAAGCCTGATAGAGCATCCCCCCAACAAAAAAAAAAAAAAGGAGAAAAGAAAACCCTCAACCAATGGACAATTAGAGTTGAAGTCATCAACCTTAGTATTTCAGTAACTGATACAACAAATAGAAAATCAGTCCAGATACAGAGGTCCAAACAACACCATGAACCAATTCTACCTAATTAATGGTTAGAAGAACACTCTACCCAACATTAGAAAATACACTTTCTTTAATGAGTTCCTATATATTCTTCATCCTTTCTCTGCACTTAGTATCTTAAATTAACATGATATATTTGTCGTAACTAAGAAACCAATTGTGGTATATAATTATTAACTAAACTCCACACTTGATTCAGATTTCACTAGATTTTCCATTGTTGTACACTTTCTATTCCAGGATCACATCCAAAATACCACATTGCTTTTAGATGTCATGTCTCAGAATTGCCAATCTGTAACAATTTTCCCATTTTTTCTTGTTTTTCTTTACCTAGCAGTTTTGAGGAATACATTTCAGATATTCCATAGACTGTGCTTTACTTGGGTTTTTCTTTCATATTCCTCTTGATTAGATTGAGATTATGGGTTTTTGAAGGAACAAAGATAAAGTACATTTTTTTATCACATCAGGTAAGGGGTACATGCTACCAATGTGATTTATTATTGATGATATTAATCCGATCCATCTTGCCAGTTTTCTCCACTGAAAGCTTACATCTTTACCATACTCTGTTCTTTGGAAGTGATTCATTAAGTGTTGCCTGCACTAAATGGAGAGGGGGTGTGCTTAAGCTTCACCTCCTGAAAGGAAAAATATTTAAATAAACCACTTGGATTCTTTTTTAAGGAAAATGGGTCTCAACTCTTTTATATACTTAATCATTTATTTCCATCAGTATGGACTCATGGATATCAGGGTTTCTTTTTCTTTTTCTTTTTCTTTTTTGCTGTGGATTATAGTCCATCTGCTTTGAATAGTACATTAATAATTATTATTAGAAAATATTAATAGTCACCACTTACAGAATGGTCATTAATCTTGATTGAAGGGTACATTGAGTTTGCATCAAACCATTGCATTTGTCATTGCTTTCTAGTTAATTAAATGACTTCATAGAGTGATTGTTTTTAAACAGGAGATCCATAAATAATTTATTATCAATCATTCTCCCATCCTTCTTCTAATTCTGAAATCCTTCATCTGTTCTTTTGTTTTTTGGGGTTTTTTTAGTCAGATGAATCTTTGGAGATGGGAATATTACCAAATATTAGTGTTCATCTTTTTATTACTATAAATGATGACAGGTCTTTTCATTTTTTTGTCACAAATAAAAAGGAAAGCAGTTTTCACTTTATATGTTATATTTTTATTTTCATTTTAACTTTATTGTAAAAATGTTATAAGATAAGTGAGATGTGAAGATTACCACTTATTAATACATCTTGTTTCAGTTTACTTCTGGGCAAAATAACACATGCTTTTATTGTCAAGTATCTGATGTATATGCAATCATTCTTTCTTGTCTAGAGGAGAGATTGCACATTAAATGTGTTTCAGCACATGTACATATTTTAAACTCTTTTAATATTTACATATTCCATATATCTGATACATTACACCTGGAGGAATATGAATGTTAGTATTGGAGGCAAGTTAAAAATGTCCCTACCTAAATCCTGGAGAGGTATAGTGAAAAGTTATAGTGCAAAGGTATAATGAAACTGTTCATTACAACATCATAGTACAACATTCATCTGTCCTATGAATTATACTAGAATCTAAAGAAGAGAAAAATAAACAACAAAACCCTGATGAAATTACTCAAACACGCAAGAGAACTGTCTTAACTTGCAAGTCTAAAATGAGATAAATCATCTATAAAAATTCATAAAGATGTAAGACTCCTATTTTTAAATTTATTTTTAACAAAATTGCATATATATGTAAGGTATACAACCTAAATATGCCTTAATATGAATATACAACCTGACTTGACATTATACATATATTGAAATGATTGTTTCTGTCATGCTAATTAACATAGTAATCTCACATACTTATCATTTCTTTTTGTGTGATGTGAGCACCTGAAATCTCTCTTGGTAAATTTCCAGTATTTAATACAATATTATAAATTATAATCATAATGCTGTGTTTAAATCTCTGGACTTACTGATCCTATGTAACTGCAACTTTGTACTCTTTGACCAACGTTTTCCCATTTCTCCCACCTCCTGCTCCTGGTAACCATGTTTCTACTCACTGTTTCTATGTATTCAACATTTTAGGATTTCACACATAAGTGAGATCATTCAGTTTATTTGGTTTGGTTTGGTTTCTGTCTTCACATAACATAACGTCCTCCAGGTCAATGCACGTTGCTGCAAATGACAGGATCTTTTTTTTTTTTTGAAGATTTTATTTATTTATTTATTTGACAGACAGAGATCACAAGCAGGCAGAGAGAGGGAAAGCAGGCTCCCCGCTGAGCAGAGAGCCCGATGCTGGGCTCAATCCCAGAACCCCAGGATCATGACCTGGGCTGAGGGTAGAGGCCTAAGCCCTCTGAGCCACCCAGGTTCCCCTTTTTTTTAAACTGACTTCATATACTTATGTCTGTCTATATCTATCTATCTATCTCGCTATTTCTTCATCCATTCATATATTGAACATTTAAGTTTTGTGGGGTTTTTTAAAGATTTTATTTATTTATTTGAGAGACAGAGAGAATGAGAGAGAAAGCATGAGAATGATGTTGGCAGATGCAAGACCCCATCCCTGGACTCTGGGATCCTGACCTGAGCTGAAGGCAGACACTTAACTGACTGAGCCACCCAGGCGACCCAACATTTAAGTTTTTTCCCCATATCTCAGCTGTTGTGAATAATGCTACAGTGAACATGGAATGCAGATATCTCTTTGAAATAAATTTCACATCCTTTGGATATGTATCTAGACAGGGGATTCTATTCTATTTTTAGATTTTTAGAGGATTCTCTGTGCCGTTTTCTGTAATTGCTGTACCAATTTATATTTCCACTAATAATGTACAAGAGTTCCCTTTTCACCAAATCCTTGCCAACATTTATCTTTTATTATTTATTTTAAATAATAGCCATCCTAATAGGTGTAAGATGGTATCTCATTTGTCTTTGACTTGTATTTCCCTGATGACTAGCGATGTTGGAGCACCCTTTTATATGCCTATTGGCCATTTGTGAATCTTCTTTGGAAAATGTCTATTTAGGCCCTTTGCCTGTTTTTTAATCAGATTTTTTTATTGTTGTTCTTGTTTAATTATGTGAGTTTCTTATCTATTTTGGGTATTAACTTCTTATAGACACATAGTTTGCAAATATTTTCTCCTATTCTGTAAGTTGTCTTTTCATGGTGTTGACTGTTTTCTTTGCTGTGTAGAAGCTTTTTAGTTTGATGTAGTCTCACTTGTTTATTTTTTTCTTTTGCACCCTGCACTTTGGATGTCAAATCCAAAAAAATATTTGCCATGGCAAGTGTCAAAGAGATTTCCCCCAGTGTTTTCTTATAAAAGTTTATGGTTTTAGGTCTTACATCTAAGACTTTAACACACTTTGAGTTTAATTTTGTGTGTGGTGAAATATAAAGGTCCACTTTCATTCTTTTTCATGTGGATATCCATCACCATTTATTAAAGAGACTACTCTTTCCCCATTGTGTATTCTTAGTGTCCTTGTCAAAAATTAGTTGGCTGTATATGGTTGTTTCTAGACTTTATTTATTTACTTATTTATTTGTCTGTGTGTCTGTTCTTATATCAGCCAGTACAATCTAGTTTTGATTACTCTAACTTGGTAGTATAATTTGAAATGAAGAAATACAGTATTTTCAACTCTATACTTATTTCTCAAGATTGTTTTGGTTATTTGAGGTCTTTCCAGTTTTTTTTTTTTGTATGTGAATAAAATAGCAACTTTATCATCAAATGGAAAGCAAATGCAAATATTTGGAATTGCATCCTGATGAGATCAGAACTATTTTCAAATAATTTGTCAGTACTCCTTCCTGAACCATTTGTGCTAGAGATCAAGTATATAAAAACATGGTATTGTCTTACCCTAGAAAAATATACTCCAGAAATAATATGCATTAATATGAACTACAGGGGCGCCTGGGTAGCTCAGTGGGTTGAAGCCTCTGCTTTGGCTCAGGTCATGTTCCCAGGGTCCTGGGATCGAGCCCCACATCAGGCTCTTTACTTAGCAAGGAGCCTGCTTCCCTTCCTCTCTCTCTGCCTGCCTCTCTGCCTACTTGTGATCTCTGTCTGTCAAATAAATAAAATCTTTAAAAATATATGAACTACAAATTAATCCTCAAATTTGTTTTTCATTAAAATCTCATGGGATAAAAAATAAGTAAATAAATAAAATGTGAGAATTACCAAAAAGTGACACAAAGACATGAAGTAGGCAGATGCTGTTGGAAAATGGAACCAATAGCCTTGCTCAGCATAGAGTTGTCACAAACCTTCAATTCGTAAAAAACACAATATTTGTGAAGTACAATAAAGCAAAACACAATAAAAAGAAAAAAAAATCTCATGGGATAAACAAATATGTAAAATTGTTTAGAGTTAATATTTTCTGTATTTCTACTCAGTATAGGACTTGTGATACAGATCATTGTTAACTTATTGATTCATAAACTCACATACTTTCCCTGATCAATTTTACTGCAGTGTAATAGAGACTACTGCAGTGATCTGCAGTAAATTAGCTATATCCAAAGTCTGGCTGATCCAGATGCAGAAATTTAGTTTGGCATATGGATAATTTTTCAAGCATTTAGGATTTTATTATAAGTATTTGATGCAACAACTATGTCTCATTTTTCTACAATGATTTTATTTTTGTCTTTTTTAATCAAATATTATGCCTTAAATATGTTGAATATAACATATTATAACCTTAATTTTTCTCTTATTTTTATCTAGATGAATTTTAGTATAATTAAGTAAAATTAAGAACATCACGTGAAATTATGGAAATATGGCTTCCCTGCAGTAACTATGCTATTCTATTTTACTTATTTGTTGGTTATATCTATTTCAGTAATCTGTCTTAACACTTTGTGACATTGGATCAAATTGAAGAGTTCAGGGTAAGGACCAGTTAGAGGAACATAGTGAAATTCACTTCTAAATATAAATTGTTTATTAATGTAAGATTAAATAGATCTCTTAAATATCATTGAAAGCAGACTTATGTATGTTTAGCTGTGTGTTATCATAGTCATACTACAAGCCTAAAGAGGATCTAGAAATAGCACAAGAAGGGAGTTGTGAATTTTACCTAGGAAGTCTGAGTAAATATCTTCCTATTTTGCTGTAGGCAACAATAAAAGAAGGGGAAAAGGCAGCACCAAAAACAAGGCCTTCCAGACAGGAG
>ML104740.1:3159-54367 GCA_003697995.1 Taxidea taxus jeffersonii | reverse complement strand
AACAGAAAGAACAGATGCACGGCCATAAAATTTCCTCCTTTTCAGGGGCTAAAGTTTTACTCACTATACTAGAATATGCCTAATACAGATTTGGGACTTAACAGTGCTATACTCTATTCGTGTAATATAGAATTGTCCATTTTATTTTGAAATTTTGATTTAAATATTAAATCAGTTGTTAGTTACTTTGTGTTGAAATTCTGAACATCTTTTAAAAATATAACTGTTTTGCAAATTTCTGTTGATATTTTTCTAGTTGCGCTATTTCTAAATGTTTCTCTCTAGATAGCCAAGATCCTGCCTTTATGATTGTGTTTATATTGATAAGGGCAGGTGGATGAAAAGAATAACTTACACATGTAATTTGTCAGCATCACTTATAAAAATAGATCCTAACTTCATTATAATTAAGTTTCTCAAAATGGACTGGTTTCAGTTTCAACAAATTTTATAATCAAGTCTTATGAGATTATATGCAGGATATTTTAGAAATTTATTTTATTTTTTTATTAAGATTATTTATTTATTTATTAGTTAGAGAGAGAGAGAGATCCAGCACAGGCAGACAGAGAGGCAGGCAGAGGCAGAGAGAGAAGCAGGCTCTCTGCCGAGCAAGGAGCCCGATGTGGGACTCGATCCCAGGACGCCGGGATCATGACCCGAGCCGAAGGCAGCCGCTTAACCAACTGAGCCACCCAGGCGTCCCTATGCAGGATATTTTAAAAAGTACCACTATAGTTTCTTTGCTGCAATAATCTCAAAAATACAAGTGCTGTGAATATACAAATATATTTTTAAGTTATTAAATTTCTTTTATACTTATTTATTTTGAATGTTGGTTAATGATTTTTAAATAAATTGACTTTATTATTTTAAGCAGTTTTAAGTTTACAGAAAAATCAAGCCAAAAGTACAGTGTTCCCATATACCATTTAATACCTTCCTCTAGTTTTCCCTATTATTAATATTATTAAAATAGGATGATACACTTGTTACAACTGATGAGATAATCTTTAGTATTATTAGCTTATAGTTTTAATAGGATTTATTCTGTGTGTTGTACATTTTATGAGTTTTGACAAATGTGCAGTAACATGTATCTACTATCACTATAACATACAGAAAATTTTTACTGCACTGAAAATGCCCTGGGTTCCACTTATTCATTTCTCCTGCCCCCACAAACCCCTGACAACCAATTATCTTTCTATTATCTCTAGAGTTTCCCGACATGTTATTAGTTGAAATCCAAAATACAGAGCCTTTTGGAATTTTTTTCAGTAAGTAGTGGGCATTTAAGATTCTTCAGTGTTTTTTCTGGTTTTGGTAGCTCATTTCTTTTTATTACTGGATAATATTCCATTATGTGGATATAGTACAATTTGCTAATCCATTTGCTTTTTAAAAAGTTTTTATTTAAATTCCAGTTTGTTAACATATAGTATAATATTAATTTCAGGTGTACAACAGAATGATTCAGTACTTCTTTAGAGTAGGCAGGACTCATCACAACATATCTATCCCAGACCTGTATATCCCCAACACCTATATAACCCATCCACCCATCCTGGTAACCATCAATTTGTTCTCTACAGGTAACAGTCTGTTTCTTGGTTTGGTTCTCCCTCTTTTTTTCCCTTTGCCCATTTAGTTTCTTAAAGTCCACATATGAGTGAAATCATATGATATTTATCTTTCTCTGACATATATCACTTAGCATGATACTCTCTACTCCATCCAGGTCATTGCAAATGGCAAGATTTCATTCTTTTTTATGGCTAGTACTGATATAGATATAGGTATAGATATATATCTAATATATATCTAATACTGATTTACACACACACCACATTTACTTATTGAAGAACATTTTGGTTGCTTCCAAGTCTGGGAGATTGTATATAAAGCTGCTATAAACATTTGTGTGCAGGTTTTTATGCAAACATGAGCTTTCAACTCATCTGGGTTAATACCAGTGAGCATGATTATTGGCTCCTGTGGTATGAGAATGTTTAAGTTTTGTAACAAACTACCAAACTTCCCTCCACAGTGGCTCTACCATTCTCAATTCAATGAATAAGAATTCTTATTTCTCCACATCCTCTCTGGCATTTAGTGTTATCAGTGTTTTAGATCCTAGCCATTCTAATTGGTGTTATATTGGTATCTCATTGTTTTAGTTTATATATCCTTAAAGGCACTTGGTATTGGGCATCTTTTCACATGCTACTTGACTTCTGTACATCCTCTTTGGTGAACTGTTTTTTTTCAGAGCTGTTGCCCATTTGTTAATTACATTGTTTATTTTTTATTGATGACTTAAAGAGTTCTTCATATATTTTGGATAATAGTTCTTTATTACACATGGGTTTTGAAACTATATCCCCCCTAGTGTGTGGCTTATCTGTTCATTCTCTTAACAGTATTTTTGTCAGATCAGAAATTTTTAATTTTAATGAAATCCAACTTAACATTTTTTTCATATAACTTATTTTAGGCATTTTATTTAAGAAGTCACAGACGGGGGCACCTGGGTGGCTCAGTAAGTTAAGCCTCGGCCTTCAGCTCAGATCATGATCTCAGGGTCCTGGGGTCAAGCCCCACATTGGGCTCTCTGCTCAGTGGGGAGCCTGCTTCTGCCTCTCTCTGCCTGCCTCTCTGCCTGCTTGTGATCTCTCTCTCTCTTTCTATGAAATAAATAAATAAAATCTTAAAAAAAAGAAGTCATTGACAAATCCAAGTTTATCAAGATTTTTTTTCTTTTTTTTTAAATATTTTATTTATTTATTTGAGAGAGAGACAGTGAGAGAGAGCATGAGGGAGGAGAAGGTCAGAGGGAGAAGCAGACTCCCCGTGGAGCTGGGAGCCCGATGTGGGACTCGATCCCGGGACTCCAGGATCATGACCTGAGCCGAAGGCAGTCGCTTAACCAACTGAGCCACCTAGGCTCCCAAGATTTTTTTCTTGAGTTATCTTTGAGTTTTCGTAGAAAAATGTAATTTTTAATGTAGTCTCTAATGTACATTGTAGTTTTAAATGTAGCTCAAAAAAACTGCTCTGTAATGTAGTGTTCTAGGATTCACTGTTTACATATAACACCCAGTGCTCCATGCAATATGTCCCTTCCTTAATACCTACCACCAGGCTCTCCCAATCCCCGACTCACCTTCCCTTCAAAACCCTCTGTTTGTTTCTCAGAGTCCACAGTTTCTCATGGTTCATCTCCTCCTCCAATGTTCCCCCCTTCACTTTTTCCTTCCTTCTCCTAATGTCCTCCATGTTATTCCTTATGCTCCACAAGTAAGTGAAACCATATGATAATTGACTT
Source organism: Taxidea taxus jeffersonii (assembly GCA_003697995.1). Lineage (NCBI taxonomy): Eukaryota > Metazoa > Chordata > Mammalia > Carnivora > Mustelidae > Taxidea > Taxidea taxus. Next base: position 51,039 of record ML104740.1, on the reverse strand, counting down.
TCTCTGCTTTACTTATCTCATTCATCATAATTTCCTCCCATTGTGACTAATATAACATAATAAAAATGTATTTTAATTGGAATGATATGGGAATATATTGCAGATTGAAAAAAATGAATCAGGGTGAGAAAAGGGAGGTACCTGGCAGATTTTAAGATCAAGATCAGTCTTAAAAACAGATTTTGAGATGATGAATTCACTCCATACTTGTATCACTAACCTCAGGAATTCCAGTTTCTTAGCATGAAAACATCTGTCTGGACAAACTTAGATGACACTTCTATCTTTCCACTAATAAAGAATATTTTATCTTGATGGGAATTTTCAAAATGGGAATAAAAAATGGGTAAGTGTTAATTCCTTAACAGCTAGTCAGCAAAAATTATGGGAAACCAGAGTGTTTAACACACAGGAAGAAAATCACAAAACAGTAGTGTTTTCACTTGTACTAACATAACATAGTCCTTCAGAAACATTTTTGTTCTGGCTTTCCATTCATTATCTTGGAAGATCTAAGATATATATATATATATGCACACATATGTATATATATATCCTTTTTAAATTTTTTTTCTTCATGTATGTTATTTGTGAAATTTGGACAAGTAATGCAAAAATTTATATTCAGTGATTTTTACAAAATATGATCAAGGACTTTTTGGAGAGTACTAATTATGTTTAGATTTTTTAAATAAATCTTTAGAGTAAATAAAGGCAGGAAAAGAACATAATTATTAAGGGTAGATGCTATTTCCTAAATAAGTGTTCTTTTATTCAAAGTCAAGTCCCTAATGACTAACTATTAAAATGAACTTTCTATGAGATAGGTATTAGATAAAAGGGAATTTGATTCATTGACTTTGATGCTGTATATATGCTCAGTGGAGTTTATGGATTGCTATCATTCATCCATCAAGAATTCTAAAACTAAGTGCTGTCTTCCCATCAGTCTTGGGTGAATATGGTACTGGCCTGTTTAACTGACTGGAAAACACTAATGCACCAAGATTAATAGAAATGGAACTTGTATTCTAAATCCTAATTCTCAATAGTAACGCAGTTACTATTCCTCTGGTAAAAATTGCTAAGTAAAAATGTAGGAACCATGAAAATACCAATTAAAAATAGATACTACCCTCAGAAACAAATAAAAAAGCATGCTTTTAAATGTAGCCAACCCATGCTAGAATATTCATTTCCCTTTAATGCCAGATGTTATTTTCAGTTACCATATCTTTTTATATAATGAAAAGTCATATGAAATACTATATATTCCGTTGTCAAGTATTTTATATCTTTGAGAATTTTTTTTCACTTCGCTGTCATTTGATGAATGAACAAATGGATAGCATTCATCCTTTTAATCCATTTTTATTTTATGCTTACAATGTCAAGTACTCTTTGAGATGTGAAAGTCACAAAGATAAATAAGCATAGCTCCTTCTATCAAAAAGCTTACTTCTGGAAAAAAAAGATGTACAAGATTATGGGACTGTGATATTTCCACATAAAAGTCTAGAGAAATGACCAGATCAAACAAAAATGGTGTGAATCTTCATCTTTACTGAAACTAGAGAATGCCTTCAAACCAAAATACACATTAAGGTAATTCTTGTAGTAGACCAGAAAATAAAACTTGAAGTCAGTCATGGAAGGATGACTCACAATACTGATTCCTAAGAAAGTGGGAGTGTCACACCTGGGTGGCTCAGGCAGTTGAGTGTCAGACTCTTGATTTGGCTCAGGTCATGATCTTGAGGTTGTAGGATCCAATCCTGCAACAAGCTCCAAGCTCAGCATGGAATCTGCTTCAGATTCTCTCTCCCTCTCCCTCTTTACACCTCTCCCCTACCAGGCTCGCTTTCTCTCTCTCTAATAAATAAATAAATAAATAAATAAAGTCTTTACAAAAAAATTGAAAATGAAAAACAACCACAGAGGGGTGCCTGGGTGGTTCAGTTGTTAAGCATCTGCCTTCGTCTCCAAGGCATGATCCTGGGGTCCTAGGATTGAGCCCCACATCAGGCTCCCTGCTCAGTGGGAGGCCTGCTTCTCCATCTCTCACTCCTCCTGCATATGCTCCCTCTTTTGTTGTGTCTCTCTGTCATATAAATAAATAAAATCTTAAGAAAAAAAAACAGAGAATAGGAGGTATATCTTCCTCATATTTTAGTACTTACGTAGGCCAGAAAATGTGCCTCATTTATTGTTAGGATCTTTCTTCTGGCAACTCATTTAAAACAATATAGATCAGGGGCGCCTGGGTGGCTCAGTGGGTCAAAGCCTCTGCCTTCGGCTCAGGTCATGATCCCAGGGTCCTGGGATCGAGCCCCGTGTCGGGCTCTCTGCTCTCAGTGAGCCTGCTTCCCCCTCTCTCTCTGCCTGCCTCTCTGCCTACTTCAGATTTCTGTCTGTCAAATACATAAACAACAAAAAAAAAAACAATATAGATCGGTAAATTTATGGAGTTATAGAAGCACTACTGAAAGACTACTAGTATGACTGTTTTAATCAGAAAATAATAACTGAAAAAAATCTGTGTAGGGCACAGTATTTGTTTGGTGGGGTATTAGCTTACCAAGGGCTGTGATAAGAAAGTACCACAAATTGGTTGGCTTAAAACAATAGATCATTATTGTTTCATAATTCAGGAAAAGTAGACTTCTAAAGTCAAGGTATTGTCTGCGCCATGTTCCCTCTGAAACCTATAGGGGAAATCTTCCCTTGCCTCTTCCTAGTTTCCAGTGGTTTACCAGAAATTTTTGGCATTTCTTAGCTTTCAGCCAAAACATCTCGATCTTTGCCTCCATTGTCTCCCTCTCTGTGACTCTTTCACATAGAGTTTCCTCCAAGAATGTCAGTCATATTGAATTAGGGCCCACCCTAATGACCTCATCTTAACTTGATTACATCTCTAAAGATTATGTCCATGAGATCACATTCACAGATACAGGGGTTAGGATGTCAACATATCTTTCTGGAAGACACAATTCAATCCTAAACAGTCAGTTTTCTTCTTTATTATATACTTACTCTAATAGTGGCTTTACCTTGATGATAGATAAGAATGAATCTTTTGAAGTTGAGACTAATGCGTATACCATTACATGCCCTTCTCAGTAAAAATCTTAATACTTATTTTTTAAAAATGCACAACAAAAATTTTTAAATAAAAGAAAGTAAAAATTAATAATGGTGAAGAAGACATAGATATATAATAAAATAGAAAAGGGAAATATTGGAAAGGAGAAATTAATGAAAAGCTGGTTTATGTGCTTGATTTAAGAAGTAGTGTATCAGGAACGCCTGGGTGGCTCAGTTGGTTAAGCGGCTGCCTTCGGCTCAGGTCATGATCCCAGCATCCTGGGATTGAGTCCCACATTGGGCTCCTTGCTCGGCAGGGAGCCTGCTTCTCTCTGTGTCTCAGCCTGCCCCTCTGTCTGCCTGTGCTCACTCTCGCTCTCTCTGACAAATAAATAAATAAAATCTTAAAAAAAAAAAAGAAGTAGTGTATCAAAGATGCTAAAGAAAACAATTGGTTACATATATTATACTTCCTCTGAATCCTCACCAATACCTGTTGTTTCCTATAAAAACATGTGGCCTTATAAAAGATGCTGATGAAACCAACTGATAATATTCAGCCCAGGTCACTCATTAAAAATCAAAACAAAGTTGGGCAATCAAATGCTTCACAATAATTTCTTCACACTGATAGCTGCTAGAGTACTAATACAGGCACTAGTGCTAACTAATGCATTTTGCTGTGCTAGATGGTTGCTCACTTTTCACTGAGGTGGGAGTAGAATGAAGATATATTTTTCACTATGTTTGGTAGTATAGAGTTAGATTGATGGGAATGTCACTATATTAGTGAGATTTTCTTCATCTCTAGTATAAACTGGCTAGTGTAAAAACATTTCTAGAGATGGGTTCACCTCTAGAATTTAAGACATTTAATCATAGTGATAATGGAATTTTCATGGATATATTCTATGAATATATTATTATTACATATTCCTTGAATATATGTATGTACCTTCCCATGTTTTTACAAAATCAGTGGGAAAAGATTAGCCCTTAGACTTGGAGTTAGAGGTGGAACAATGGAGCAATTGGCTTTTTGATGGCAAAATTATCTCTGAATTTTTATCTGCATCTTAACTTTATTTTGTGCACAAAGGTTATTTGTTAGCATGGTTTGAAGAATGATATTCAGGGATATCAGGGACAAAGATGTTGATTTAGGTATTCCCTTGATTTACCAACTATTGCAGCTAAGGCAAAAGCAGATTTGGGCTGAATTCGAAAGTTAAAACCAATGTTTCAGCATTCCTATACTAAAAACAAAGGCTTATGTTCATGTCTAATCTTATTGTGACTGTACAAATGAGGTGGAAAACACATCCTCACTCATGTGATAAACACTTGTACTGATTTTCAAATTGAAGCTCATTTCCATTAAAAGGTAAGCTTTGCTTCTTATGAAGACTTCTTTCATCATCAGACAGAAATCCCCCACAACTAGTTATTAAAATACTAACTTTAGGGACGCCTGGGTGGCTCAGTTGGTTAAGTGGCTGCCTTCAGCTCAGGTCATGATCCCAGCGTTCTGGGATCGAGTCCCACATTGGGCTCCTTGCTCGGCAGGGAGCCTGCTTCTCCCTCTGCCTCTGCCTGTCACTCTGTCTGCCTGTGCTTGCTCTCTCTCTCTCTGACAAATTAAAAAAAAAAAATACTAACTTTATTCTTAAGTCCATTTTTACATACAGTACTCTGAATGGTAATACTTTGTTTATATGTTTATCTTTCTTATCAGACTGTGAGTTCATTAAGATAAAAATTAATATATGGCATACATTCAGTATATTACAAATGAATCTATAACCTTACCAAACTAAATTGGGGAATTTATCTTTCTAGTACTGAATTAGAGGGCTCTGGTTAATTTATGCTGTAAAGAGACATTTCAAATAATGGGCACACTCTTGCAGGAGAAATAAAAAAATATGCTGTGGGATTTGTAAATAAAATATGGAAATTCCCTAAAATGACAAAACAATGGATAAGGGCAGAAAATTCTAATTGGTAACTTTAAGGAAATAAAATACTTAATCACTTGTCATAGGTGAGATGAATTCTTACTCAGTCTACCTTGCAATTTTCTGACAGAAGGGAGTGCTGGCCATCATATCATCTAGGAATTCCCCCATGTGCTTTAGTCTGTCAGCTGAAAAACATTCAATTGATTATGACAGATGGGCATGAAGTCTGTCACAGTTCTGATGGATCGAGGAGGGAAAAGCTTGATAAATACTGAGAGACAGATATGTCTTGATTATTTTTGCACAGTCAATCATGTGGTTACTGGGTACTTGTTATAATCTAGGAAAATTATTATTGCCCACTAATTGGCATACATTGTACTTCAATTTTGGACTTAAAATGTCAATGACAATTTTATGTGTGAAATGATTACATATAGCAACAGAGAAACACACCTAACAACATCATCAACTTTATAGTCTTCACTTTTAAAAACTACTGATATTTCAAGATTTACCTCTATCATATGAAGTCAATTATTAGATCTATCTTAAATGTGAAAACATGAAGAATATATGACCAGATTATGACTATAGTCAACTCTCTAGTAATATTTTATGTTAACCTAATAGCACCCCTTAAACAACTGTGTCTATAAAATTCTCATCTAAAAGATCATTTGGAAATTCTACCTATAATCTTTCTAGTTTGTAAATTAACTTTCTGAGTTACAGTGGTCAAATTATACATGGACAACCCAGATAAGAGGAAATGCAGTTTTTTATTTATATTTTTTCCAATGTGTGCAATTTTTTCAGGCTGGTGTTCTTCAGATAGGCGAAATAGGAAGGAGCTTTACATGAGAGAAAGTCTTACTTTTATGCACTTCAGTTTTAGTTATCATTATAACTTAAAAAATGCATTCCTTTTTATAGAATCCCTATTTTTCAAAAGATACTCTCTTTAGGTTCCTCAAAATATCCAAGAGTTAAGAGGGGGAATCTTTTTCAAGTGTTTTCTTGACCTTGAATGCTATGCTTATCCAGTGCCAGTTGCTCTCAGATCCCTTCCTAGGCCCTCCCTGTTCTGCTTGGCACAGCAGAGGCCTGATACTAGGTTTCTTTGGCTACAGTTTTAGCTGGCTTTCAACTTGTTTTGCATTAACAAGAGGTACTAGTGGGAGATAACAGAGTGGTGTTCTTCAGAAAATTTAAAATAGAACTACCATATGATCCAGATATTCCTCTCTGGATATTTATCTGAAGGAAACAAAACAGTAATTCAGAAAGATATCTGCAACCTCATGTTTTTGCAGCACTATTTATAATAAATAAGACGTGGAAACAATTTAAGTATTCACTAATACTGTGGGTGGTATATTCACTAATACTGTAGGTGGTATAATACTGATGAGTGGATAAAGAAAATGTAGATTTAAAAAATAAAGAAACACACATAAACACACAAACACACACAATTGATATATAACATCCTTCTTCTCCCTCATAAAATTTTCCAGCATTGGCTCCAGCCCAAGTGTCAGGCCATGGTTACAACTTGTGTAGCATGACCCCAGCCCTAAGGTCCCAATCTTCCCTTTTTCTTAGCAGTTTAGGGGTTGTGTTCTGCTATTGCTAATCTCAGAATATCCTCAGTTTGTACTTGTGTCTTCTTAGCTTTTCCATTACCTAGGTAACTTATTTTCTACTAAACTATCCTTATTTTAACTACTTTGACTACTTACTACCATACTCCATTCTGAATGGATTCTCAGTGACATCAATTCTCAATTAAATAAAATTAGTAGTAGCTTCCTTTCATGTCATGTTGAAATGTATTTTAAAGCTACACAGTGCCTATGATTCAGTGTCGGCATCAATTATGTATGCATGTCATGGATGAGGACATGATATGTACCTGCTCACATAGCATATAACTGCTTTACCAGAAGTTACATGAATTATACCTTGGTATTACACTGTGCCATCATAATATCTCTTATCATTTATGATCTTAGAACTAGTCTTTTCTCCAAGGACCATGTATTTTTTAAAATAATCTTCATTATAAAAGTTTTTAAAACTTAAGGCCCTCATGACCTTAGGACTAACTATTCTTAAGCTCATAAAAGGTGGTTTCCATTTTTGGCAGAGGTTAAAAATGTCCTATTGCAGCTATAACCCCAAAGCACAAACTTGGTACATTAAAAGAGCTCAAATTTATCATCTTATAGCTCTGGAGATCACAGATTTCACTGGGCTAAAAATCAAGATGTCTGAAAAGCTGTATTGTTCATTCATTATGGAAGCTCTGAAGAACTGTATAAATTTTTTTTTTAGCTCCTGGAGGTTACTCTGCTTTGTCGTTTGTGAGTCACCTCCATTTTCCACATCAACACTTGCTTCACTCTGACCTGTGCCTCTGTCCTCACATATTCTTCTCTGATTTTTTATTTTTATCCTTCACTTGTCTACTTCTTACAAGGGCCCTCATGATTACATTTAACTTCCCTCGACAAATAAAATAATGTCCCAATTTCAAGATCCTTAACTGAATTACAACTACAAATACTGCTTTACCAGATATAGTGGCATATTCACAGGTGTGAGGGATTAGTATTACATGGACATTTTTGAGTTGTCATTATTCTATCCATCACAAAATCCAAATATATTTAAGTGCATATCACAGGTTTTTAACCTTTATGGAATACCTCCTTTCCATTATTATTATAATGTGTTACAGGCTCTGTTAACTCTAATTTATTGAATGAGAGCAATTCCATTTAAGGTGTTGTGTGTGTGTGTTATAAAAATGCAATTTTTAAGGTAGATCAACACATATTTATACATGATGAATGTACTTTAAGGTAATAAATGCATTATTAATTTTTTGGGTTAAAATGTCAGAAAATAGTCTGAAAAAAATGTAATCGCTGAAAGGTCAAAGAAAAAAAATGTAGAGAGACTTGTAGTTTGGATTAACATTAGAGTCTATTTTTCCTTTTAATTTCGTAGAAAAGTATGTCTTCTAACTTCCTATCTAAAATACCACAGATTGGCGCTCCTGGGTGGCTCAGTGGGTTAAAGCCTCTGCCTTCAGCTCAGGTCATGATCCCAGGGTCCTGGGATTGAGCCCTGCCTCAGGTTCTCTGCTCAGCGGGGAGCCTGCTTCCTCCTCTCTCTCTGCCTACTTGTGATCTCTGTCTGTCAAATAAATAAAATCTTAAAATACTAAAATAAAATAAAATTCAGATTTTTACTGAAACTATAATTCATTGTCTTCTAAAATTACAAGGTCAATTATAAAGGATATTATAGAGATCATGAAACCCTCTTTCTCTGGGAAAAGAACATTTAGAAAAGTTTTGAAGTTTTGATTTTAAAAAGAAAAACTGAAAAAAAAAAAGAAAGAAAAACTGAGGTACATTACTTCAAACCAAAGATAGATGTATCAGGTCACACTCATTCCCACTGGCACAGGTACCCAGTCAAATATACCAAAAACTGAGTATAAAAAGATAAATCCAGACATTAAATCCCATAATATGAGCCTTTTATATCTTGTTTACACTCAGTCTCTGATGCCCAACACAAAGAATGTTAATAGAATGAATATAATTCTAGGTGTTTTAATAAGCATCAATAGCTAAAAATATTAAATGGAGATTTTGTCAGTTTTAGTACAATCTGGGCTTTAACTATCAGTTTAAATGCTCCTTATAGATTATTTGATACTGTAGTTATTTGTTTGCTTTTCCTGATCTATTTCAGTTAAGACCAGGATGCTAAGCCTAGCTGTTTTTAAAAGGCAGAATACAATGTTTATTTGTTATTCACCTTATTTTACAACTTAACAGTAACTTTAAACTTACTGAAGTTATTAACATGCTTATTGCATATGTTATTGTCATGAGACCTGTTTTCTGAAGCACACAACATCTTCAAACTGTATCACCAATACTGAAAATGTGTGTATTGGCAGTAGGCTAGGGAAGCAAAAGGGCCATACCTGTAGTTTTTAAAAGCTATCAATGTATGCTTTTATAGTGGTTAAAGGATTTTTCGAGAACCAATTGCTTTTCTAGAAGACTACAAAAATAAGAGTGGTGGAGATGTTTTAAATAACTAAAAATTAACTCAATATAGGCAAGTAGATACTTAGAAATATGAAAAAGAGGGCTTCTTTGGTTTATGTTAACAATAACAAGGGAAAAAAGATACCAATAACAAAGATTTCCCATAAGTACATAAAGCCTGGGCCTACTAGGATATTTACAGTAATCTGGGTAAATAAAATAAATAAATAAATAAATAAAATAAACTATGGCTGATAAAATGTATTCCCTATCTGAGAAGATATTTATAAGTGACATATCCCATAAAGGGTTAATATCCAAAATATAGAAAGAACTTATACAGCTCAACACATAAAAAACAAATTCCAATTGAAAATGGTCAGAAGACACGAACAGACATTTTTCAAAGAAAACATACAGATACAGGAAAAGATGCTCAACATCACTCATCATCAGGTAAATGCAAATCAAACTACCTTGAGATATCATCTCACACCTGTTCCTTTCCAGTGGCTCTAGAGGTGAATATGTTTCCTTTTATTTTCCAGTTTAAGAGGCCACCATTTTCTTTTAGTTTATAACCTGCTTATTGCAACTTCAAAGCTAACACCATTGCATATCTCTGATCATTCTTTTGTGGTATCCTTCTTTTCTGGCCACAGTCAAGAAAAGTCTGTTCAAGGACTCAGGTGATTAGGTTGAGCCCACCCAGACAATCCAAAATTATCCACCCATCTCAAGGTTCTTAACCTTACTCATAATTTTAAGTCCCCTTTTCCATGTAAGGTAAGATATTCACAGTTTCCAGGGATTAGGATATAGACATCTTTAGGAGGTTATTATTCTGCCTACTGCAATTTTCCTAAAGCTCAATAGTCAGAGCTGAGGTTAGATTTCCTAAAACTCACTGGTCAGAGATTAGAAATACTACAGTTCTCAGCCACATGTTTCTACCACACTATAAACTATTTGAATTATCTAAAGAGGAGACATTGTTTCTAAAAATATTACTATCTTCTGAGTGAAATAAATCAAGCAGAGAGAGTCAGTTATCATATGGTTTCACTTATTTGTGGAGCATAAGAAATAACACGGAGGGCATGGGGAGATGGAGAGGAGAAGGGAGTTGAGGGAAAAATGAGGGGGAGGTGAACCATGAGAGACTATGGACTCTGAAAAACAATCTGAGGGTTTTGAAGGGGTGGGGGAGTGGGAGGTTGGGGGAGCCTGGTGGTGGGTATTATGGAGGGCACGTATTGCCTGGAGCACTGGGTGTGGTGCATAAACAGTGAATTCTGTTACACCGAAAAGAAATTAAATAAAAAAGTGAGGAAAAAAGATGAAAAAAATATTACTATCTTCTAAACTACATGGATTGTTTTAATGGAGAACAAAAATATTGTTTTATTGGCAAAGGGTCACAAAGTCCTGGCATTTACTTGAGCTGAAAAATTTGTAACATTATGGGTCTACACCTAAGATTTCTAAGAAGGGACTGAGAAAATGTTTTGTTGTTGGATTCCTTTGCTGTGCAGAACATTTTTATTTTGGTGTAGTCTCAGTGCTTTCCTTTTGCTTTTATTGCCCTTGCCATGGGAGACATATCTAGGAAAAATTCCTATGGCTGCTGTCAAAGAATTTACTGCATATGATTTCTTCTAAGAATTTCATGGTTTCAGTCCTCATATTTAGTTTTTCTTAATTCATTTTGGGTTTATTTTTGTGTATAGTGTAAGCAAGGGGTCCAGTTTCATTCTTTTATAGGTATTTGACCAGTTTTCCCAACACCATTTATTGATTGAAAAGACTCTTTCTCCCATTGTATATTTTTGCCTCTCTTGTTGAAGTTAATTGACCATAAAAATGTGGGTTTATTTCTTGTTTTTCTATTCTGTTCTGTTGATCTTTGTGTCTGTTTTGTGCCAGTACCACACTTTTTGATTACTACAGCTTTGTAGTATATCTTGAAGTTTAAGATTGTGATACCTCTATGTTTGTTCTTCTTGTTTGCAAAGAATGCTTTGGCTATTCAAAGTCTTTTGTGGTTCCATACAAATTTTAGGATTATTTGTTCTATTTCTGCAGAAATTGTTTTTGGTATTTTGATAGGGATTACATTAAACCTGTACATTGCTTTGGGTAGCATGGACATTTTAACAATATTTGTCTTCTAGTCCATGAACATAGAATATCTTTCAGTTTGTTTGTGTTATCTTCAATTTCTTTCATCAGTATTTTATAGTTTGTGGAGTACAAAACTTTCATCTCCTTGGTTAAATTACTCATAGATATTTTATTATTTTTGGTATAATTATAGATGAGGTTGCCTTCTTAATTTCTGTTTCCGTTACTTCATTATTAGTGGGTAGAAATGCAATAGGTCTCCATTTATATTAATTTTGTATCCTGTGACTTTACTGAATTTATCAGTTCTGGTAGATTTTTCTGGTGGAATCTTTAGTGTTGTTGTTATTGCTGTTTTGTATTAGTATTTGCTTGATCTAGATGAGGGATGGGGAAATTTCAAGGCAAAGGGATGCTTAAAATTGTTACTAAAGAGAAAAGAGCATAAACAGAGAAAGAGAATCAAATAAATCAAATAGAGTACAGATGGCTATCTGAACATTGTAAGAATCTTGAAGAAGACATTATTCTTTTTAAAGGGCCTGAAATGAATGTTCAAACAAATCTTACCTACATGATAAGGGATAGGGTGATTTTAACTGAGAACTAAGCTATAAATTTTGTGCCTTTTCCTTTTTTTTTTTTTCTGCCAGTACTAAATTTATATTCAAGAATCTCTTAGTTGACATATGAAAGAAAGCTTATTCCCTATCACCTAAAGAATTACTTCCCTTAAATCTAAATATTACTCTAAAAACAGTGCAGTTACTTATAGTTAATTATAAATATCAGTTTCTCCACAACCTTGCCAGTTCTAGGCTCTATCAGTGTTTTTATGCTTTGTCCATCTATTTGATGATAGATGATATCTCATTAATATTTTAATTTGTATCTCACGTTTATTGTGAGTGATTTTTACAATGTCTGGCATTATATATTTTTAATCAGATTGTTTGTGGTTACTTTTCCTTTTATTAATCCATTTTTACTTCTTCTGTTATGGTCTGGGTATACAATAGTGAACTAAAAACATATGTTCCCCTATATCACAAAGCTTATAGTCTAATGGGCAAGACAGAAGATAACCAAGTAAATAACTATGGTATTTACTTGTAAATAACTCTGTAAAGGCAAACTAAATGTGATTTTACAGAGGAATATGAGGAGAGTATAGTACTAGAGGAATTACTTGAGAAAGGTTGCAAGCTCAGGTTTATTTTATTTTTTTAAATATATGAATCATGTAGTTTTTTTTTAAATATTTTATTTATTTACTTGACAGAAAGAGAGAGAAGAGGGAGATAGCAAGCACAAGCAGGGGGAACAGCATGCAGAGGAGAAGTAGGCTCCTCGCTGAGCAAGGAGCCCAATGTGGGACTTGATCCCAGTACCCTGGGATCATGACCTGAGCCAAAGGCAGCCACTTAACCAACTGAGCCACCCAGCCTCCCCTCAAGTTCAGATTTAAAATTTTCCTTCACATACTTGAAGTGCAGATATGATTCCTGGGTATATATGTTGTCATACAAAGAAACATTTCTGGAAAACAAAAAGAATTTATTTTATTTCATTTGTTTTAATACTCTTTGGGTGGCTTTTTAAAAAATTTGTTTTATAAGGCACTGTTTACTCAGTATCAAAATAAGATGATTATGCAGGCAACACAGGTATGAATATTCTCATTTAATAGTAAAAACAAATGAGGTACAGAGAGTTTAATTAGTTTGTTCAGGTCAAATTCCAGCCATATCTAAAATCTTGGCCTTTACCCACTCAGTAGGACCTTTGAGATCATGTAATGATCTCTTTTAGTGGATGGTTTATGATTATCATTTGGCAGTCTATCAGTAATGAATACCTGAAAATTTAATTTACTTGATATAAAATATGGAAATATATTGTAACATAAAGATTATTTTTTTTTGAAATCTAGCTCATTTACTATTGTTAACTACATCTTTCTTTTTTCTTTTTATTTTATTATCATGTTCAGTTAGTCAGCATATAGTACCTCATTGGTTTTTGATGTAGTGTTTGACAATTCATTAGTTGCATATAAACCCCGTGCTCATCTACACATATAAACCATTGCCCACTACACATGCCCTCCTTAATACCAATCACTCGGCTACCCGACTCTCCCACCCCCTCCCCACTGAAACCCTCAGTTTGATTCCTGGAGTCCAGAGTCTCCTCATGGTTTGTCTTCCTCTCTGATTTCTTTCCATTCTGTTTTCCCTCCCTTCCCCTATGGTCTGCTGTTCTAATCCTTATGTTCCACATATGAGTGAAACCATATGATGGACTTTCTCTGTTTGACTTACTTTACTTAGCCTAATCCCCTCCAGTTCAATTCATGTTGATGCAAATGATGGGTATTAATCCTTTCTGATGGCTAAGTAATATTGCATTATATATACGAACCTCATCTTCTTTATACATTCATCTGTTGAAGGGAGTATCGGCTCACTCCATAGTTTGGCTATTGTGGACATTGTTGCTATGAACATTGGGGTGCATGTGGCCTTCTTTTCACTATGTCTGTATCTTTGGGGTAAGTACCTAGTAGTGCAATTGCTGAGCCATATGGTAGGACTCTATTTTTAACACCTTAAGGAACCTCCATCTTGTTTTCCAGGGTGGCTATACCAGCTTGCATTCCCACCAACAGTGTAAGAGGGTTCCCCTTCTCCACATCCTCACCAACATTTGTTGTTTCCTGTTTTGTTAATTTTAACCATTCTAACTGGTCATTGTTGTTTTGATTTGTATTTCCCTGATGGCTAGTGATGTTGAACATTTTTTTCATTTGTGTATCTTCTTTGGAGAAGTGTTTTTTCCTGTCTTCTACCCTTTTATTGACTGGATTATTTGTTTTTCTGTGTGTTGAGTTTGAGGAGTTCTTTATAGGTGTTGGGTACTGGACCTTTATCTTTAATGTCATTTGCAAATATCTTCTCCCATTCCAAGGGCTGCTCTTAGTTTTATTGACTATTTCCTTTGCTGTTTGGACAGCCACATGCAGAAGAATGAAACTGGACCATCTATTATACCATACAGAAAGATAAACTCAAAATGGATGAAAGACCTAAATGTGAGACAGGAATCTATCAAAATCCTAGAGGAGAACAGAAGCAGTAACTTCTTCAACATTGGCCACAGTGACCTCTTTCAAGGCATGTCTCTAAAGGCCAGGGAAACAAAACCAAAAAAGAACATTTGAAACTTCATCAAGTTAACTGCCTTCTTAAAGCTACCATAATACATTCTCAAAAGTAAAAAAGAAAAATGTATTGTTTGAGATTTGTTTCTCAACTTGGCAGAATAAAGGAGAGGAAAAGAATTTTCCTCTGCCAAATCAATTTGATCATTTCAAAGGACAGAAGTAGAAGAGACATGGGTAGGAAAATTGAGCAAAGAGGATGAGAAAGGATGAGGAAAGAGGGAGAACTACAAGAATAGAAATATAGAATAAAAGACAATGAATAGTACTCCTTCAGAGATGAGGGGACAGGAAAAATGTTTTTTTTTTTAATTATTATTTTTTATCTATTTTTTAAAAGTTTTTATTTCAATTCTAGTTATTTAACATACAGTATTATATTAGTTTCAGATTTACAATATAGTAATTAACCACTTATGTGCACCATGGTATGCTCGTCATAGCAAGTGCCCTCCTTAATCCCCATCACCTATTTCACCCATTCCCCTACCCACCTCCTCTCTGGAACCATCAATTTGTTCTCTGTAGTTAAGAGTCTATCTTTTGGTTTGCCTTTATTTCTCTCTTTTGCTCTCTCTCTCTCTGGAAAAAATTTTTTTTTTAAATCACAAAAATGAGGGGTGCCTGGGTGGACCAGTTGGTTAGGTGTAGGTGGTGTCAAAATATTTAATCCCTTTCTGACCTCTTTTTCCTTATATTGCATGTCACTTTACAGAGAATTTGTTTCATCAGATTGATTGTCACATACTCCATTATTTCCTATTTTCTCCATTACCAATTTTGTCACTGAATATTCAGTAATAGATATAATCACAAAGCTCTACTTCAGCAATTAAGATAATTAAATTTTCTGTGATTCTCTCCTTTCAAGATTTTGTTCATTTTATAATTTAAAGATTTCCAAAAATAAAATAAGATTTAAAAGATAATGCTTTTTATTAGAGGAGCATAGAAAATGAAACTATGTCTAATGGAAATAAAGATTACATTTTCTTTTTTTTTTTAATTTATGTTTTTATCCCCAGGGGTACAGGTCTGTGATTCGCCAGGTTTACACATTTCACAGCATTCACCATAGCACATACCCTCCCCATGTCCATAACCCCGCCACCCTCTCCCAAGCCCCCTCCCCCCAGCAACTCTCAGTTTCTTTTGTGAGATTAAGATTCTCTTATGGTTTGTCTCCCTCCCAATCCCATCCTCTTTCATTTATTCTTTTCCTACCCCCCAACCCCCATGTTGCATCTCCACTTCCTCTTATTAGGGAGATCATATGATAGTAGTCTTTCTCTGATTGACTTATTGCACTAAGCATAATACCCTCTAGTTCCATCAACATCGTCACGAATGGCAAGATTTCATTTCTTTTGATGGCTTCATAGTATTCCACTATCTATATATGCCACTTCTTCTTTATTGATGTGTTTGTTGATGGACATCTAGGTTCTTTCCATAGTTTGGCTATTGTGGACATTGCTGCTATAAACATTCAGGTGCATGTGCTCCTTCGTATCACTACGTTTGTATCTTTAGGGTAAATACCCAGTAGTGCAACTGCTGGGTCATAGGGTAGCTCTATTTTCAACTTTTTGAGGAATAGTTCATTTTTGCCCTTGCTTCCCTGGCCTTTGGCAATGTTCCTAGGAAGAAGTTGCTGTGGCTGAGGTCGAAGAGTTGCTGCCTGTGTTCTCAAGGATTTTGATGTATTCCTTTCTCACATTAAGGTCCTTCATCCACTTTGAGTCTATTTTCATGTGTGGTGTAAGGAAGTGGTCCAATTTCATCTTTCTGCATGTGGCTGTCCAATTTTCCCAACACCATTTGTTGAAAAGGCTGACTTTTTTCCATTGGACATTCTTTCCTGCTTTGTCGAAGATTAGTTGACCACAGAGTTGAGGGTCTATTCCTGGGCTCTCTATTCTGTTCCATTGATCTATGTGTCTGTTTTTGTGCCAGTACCATACTGTCTTGATGATGACAGCTTTGTAGTAGAGCTTGAAGTCTGGAATTGTGCTGCCACCAACTTTGGCTTTCTTTTTCAATATTCCTTTGGCTATTCGAGGTCTTTTCTGGTTCCATATAAATTTTAGGATTATTTGTTCCATTTCTTTGAAAAAATTGGATGGGATTTTGATAGGCATTACATTAAATGTGTAGATAGCTTTAGGTAGCATAGACATTTTCACAATATTTATTCTTCCAATCCATGAGCATGGAACATTTTTCCATTTCTTTGTGTCTTCCTCAATTTCTTTCATGAGTACTCTATAGTTTTCTGAGTATAGATTCTTTGCCTCTTTGGTTAGGTTTATTCCTAGGTATCTTATGGTTTTGGGTGAAGTTGTAAATTGGATTGACTCCTTAATTTCTCTTTCTTCTAGTCCTCTTGTTGGTGTAAAGAAATGCAACTGATTTCTGTGCATTGATTTTATATCCTGACACTTTACTGAATTCCTGTACACGTTCTAGCAGTTTTGGAGTGGAGCCTTTTGGGTTTTCCACATGTCGTATGATATCATCTGCAAAGAGTGATAGTTTCACTTCTTCTTTGCCAATTTGGATGCCTTAAATTTCTTTTTGTTGTCTGATTGCTGAGGCTAGGACTTCTAGTACTATGTTGAATAGCAGTGGTGATAACAGACATCCCTGTTGCGTTCCTGACCTTAGCGGAAAAGCTTTTAGTTTTTCTCCATTGAGAATGATATTTGCGGTGGGTTTTTCATAGATGGTTTTGATAAGATTGAGGTATGTGCCCTCTATCCATACACTTTGAAGAGTTTTAATCAGGAAGGGATGTTGCACTTTGTCAAATGCTTTTTCAGCATCTATTGAGAGTATCATATGGTTCTTGTTCTTTCTTTTATTAATGTATTGTATCACATTGATTGACTTGCAGATGTTGAGCCAACCTTGCATCCCTGGAATAAATCCCACTAGGTTGTGGTGAATAATCCTTTTAATGTACTGTTGGATCCTATTGGCTAGTATTTTGGTGAGAATTTTTATGCCTGTGTTCATCAAGGATATTGGTCTGTAATTCTCTTTTTTGATGGGATCCTTGTCTGATTTGGGGTTCAAGGTGATGCTGGCCTCATAAAATGAGTTTGGAAGTTTTCCTTCCATTTCTATTTTTTGGAACAGTTTCAGGAGACTAGGTATTAATTCTTCTCTAAATGTTTAGTAGAATTCCATGGGAAGCCATCTGGTCCTGGGCTTTCGTTTGTTTGGAGATTTTGGATGACTGTTTCAATCTCCTTACTGGTTATGGGTCTGTTCAGGTTTTCTATTTCTCCCTTGTTCAGTATTTCTCTAGGAATGCATTCATTTCTTCCAGATTGTCAAATTTGTTGGCATAGAGTTGCTCATAATATGTTCTTATAATTGTTTGTATTTCTTTGGTGTTGGTTTTGATCTTTCCTCTTTCATTCATGATTTTATTAATTTGGGTACTTTCTCTTTTCTTTTTGATAAGTCTGGCCAGGGGTTTATCATCTTAATAATTCATTCAAAGAAACAGCTCTGAATTTCATTGATTTGTTCTATTGTTTTTTGGTTTCTATTTCATTTATTTCTGCTCTGATCTTTATGATTTCTCTTCTCCTGCTGGGTTTAGCTTTCCTTGTTGTTATTTCTCCAGCTCTTTTAGGTGTAGGGTTAGGTTGTGTATTTGAGACCTTTTGATTTCTTGAGAAAGGCTTGTATCGCTATAATTTTTCATCTCAGGACTGCCTTTGCTGTGTCCCACAGATTTTGAACCATTGTTTTCTTTATTATATATTTCCATGAATTTTTTCAATTCGTTTTTAGTTTCCTGGTTGACCCATGCATTCTTTACAAGGATGCTCTTTACCCTCCATGTATTTGGGTTCTTTCCCAATTTCCTCTTGTGATTGAGTTCTAGCTTCAGAGCATTGTGGTCTGAAAATATCCAGGGAATGATCCCAGTCTTCTGGTACTGGTTGAGACCTGATTTGTGACCCAGGATGTGATCTATTCTGGAGAATGATCCATGTGCACTAGAGAAGAATGTGTATTTTGTTGCTTTGGGATGGAATGTTCTGAATATATCTGTGATGTTCATCTTATCCAGTGTGTCATTTAGGGCCTTTATTTCCTTGTTGATCTTTTGCTTGGATGATCTGTCCATTTCAGTGAGGGGTGTGTTAAAGTCCCCTACTATTACTGTATCATTGTCAATGTGTTTCTTTGATTTTGTTATTAATTGGTTTGTATAGTTGGCTGCTCCCATGTTAGGGGCATAGATATTTAAAATTGTTAGATCTTTATGTTGGACAGACCCTTTGAGTATGATATAGTGTCCTTCCTTATCTCTTATTATAGTCTTTGGCTTAAAATCTAATTGATGTGATATGAGGATTGCCACCCCAGCTTTATTCTGATATCCATTAGCATGGTAAATTTTTTTCCACCCCCTCACTTTCAATCTGGAGGTGTCTTCAGGTCTAAAATGAGTTTCTTGTAGGCATCATATTGATGGGTTTTGTTTTTTGATCCATTCTGATACCCTGTGTCTTTGATTGGGGCATTTAGCCCATTTACATTCAGGGTAACTATTGATAGATATGAATTTAGTGCAGTTGTATTGTCAGTAAGGTAACTGTTACTGTGTATTGTCTCTGTTCCTTTCTGATCTACTACTTTTACGGTCTCTCTTTGCTTAGAGGACCCCTTTCAATATTTCCTGTAGGGCTGGTTTGGTGTTTGCAAATTGTTTCAGTTTTTGCTTGTCCTGGAAGCTTTTTATTTCTCCTACTTTCAATGATAGCCTTGCTGTATATAGGATTCTTGGTTGCATGTTTTTCTCATTTAGAGCTCTGAATATATCATGCTAGTTCTTTCTGGCCTTCTAGGTCTCTGTGGATAAGTCTGCTGCCAATCTAATATTTTTACCTTTGTATGTTACAGACTTCTTGTCCTGGGCTGCTTTCAGGATTTTCTCTTTGTTGTTAAGACTCATAAATTTTACTATTAGGTGGCGGGGTTTGGGCCTATTCTTATTGCTTTTGAGTGGGGATCTCTGTATCTCCTGAATTTTGATGCTTGTTCCCTTTGCCGTGTTGGGGAAATTCTCTACAATAATTCTCTCCAATATACCTTCTTTTCCCCTCTCTCTTTCTTCTTCTTCTGGAATCCCAATTATTCTAATGTTGTTTCATCTTATGGTGTCACTTATCTCTTGAATTCTCTCCTCATGGCCCAGTAGTTGTTTGTCTCTCTTTTGCTCAGCTTTTTTATTCTCTGTCATTTGGTCTTCTATATCACTAATTCTTTCATCTGCCTCATTTATTCTAGCAGTAAGATCCTCCATTTTTTATTGCACCTCATTAGTAGGTTGTTTGTTTTCAACTTGGTTGGATTTTAGTTCTTTTTTTTCTCCAGAAAGGACTTTTATCTCTCTGGAGAGTATTTCTCTAATATCTTCCATGCCTTTTTTGAGCCCGGCTAGAACCTTGAGAATCGTCATTCTGAACTCTAGATCTGACATATTACCTATGTGTATATTGATTAGGTCCCTAGCCTTCGGTACTGCCTCTTGTTCTTTATTTTATTTATTTTTTTTTTTGTGGTGAGTTTTTCTGTCTTGTCATTTTGTCCAGATAAGAATATATGAAGGAGCAAATAAACTACTGAATGGGGTGGAAAAGACCCTAGGAAAATGTGCTTTATCCAAATCAGAAGAGACCCTAAATCGTGGGAAGGAGAAAGGGGACAAAAAGTTCAGAGGAAAAAAAAATCAAAAAACAAATAAAGAAAAAATATTAAAAAAGAAAAAAGTATATATATATTAGACTGGTGACTAGAACAGGGTCAGCCACTTAATTTTGGGAGTATTTTGGTCTCTTAGAAGAAACTACCTCCCAAAATTTTAAAGAATGAAAGACATATATAAGGGTAGACACAGTGAAGGGATTGAGTGTACCTATAAAGATGAGAATTTTTTTTTTTTAAGATTTCTAAAAAAGAGGTTGATAAAGTAAGTTGGTTGGGAGAATAAAGAAAAAGAAAGTGGAGAAAATTTGCTCGGGCTGGAGACTAGAACAAGCCCGGAGCTAGATTTAGGGTATATTTTTATCTATTAGAAGTTGTACCCCAAATTTTTTAGAAGAATAAACCCTATGTGTATACAAAAAACAAAGTTAGATACAATGAAGGATAAAAATGACTATAATAATGAAGGTTCAAAAAATATTGTTATATATTTATTTTTTTTGAAAGTTATTGTTAAGATAAAGTAGTTGAAAAACTTTAAAAGAGGAAAGGGCAAAAGTTAAAGAAAAAAAGAAAAATTTAGCAGAAGGAAAAAAATTAATTAACTGCAAGACTAAAAATCTTGGGGAGACAGCCTTGAATTCCATGCTTTGCTTTCTCTTCCTCTGGAATTCCGCTGTTCTCCTTGGTGAGTGAACTTGGTCTTGGCTGGATTTCTTGATCTTCTTGGGGGGGGGGGGGGGGGCTGTTGTAATGATTCTCTAGTGTCGTTGTCAGAGGCAGAATTGCCCCACCCTTACCAGGGGCCAGGATAAGTAATTTGCTTTTGGGAGCTTTTGTTCCCTGAACACTTTCTGTAGAGTTCCGGAGGATGGGAATGGCAATGGCGGCCTCTCTATCTCTGGCCCGGAGGAGCCAAGAGCTCGGGGCCCTGTTTCTCAGTGTGCCTCAGAGAAAAGCTCTCAATCACTCCTGTCTCCCTATCCTTTGGCTGCCTCTGGAGAAAAGCACTCACTTGCTCCAGTCTCCCCGGCCTCTGGCTGCACTTGGGGAGAAGCCCTCGCTTGCTCCATCGCCCTGGCCTCTGGCCATGGCTAGAGAAACATGCTTCCTTGCTCCGTCTCCCCGGCCTCTGGCTGCGCTTGGAGAAACGCGCTCACTTACTCCAGTCTCCCCGGCCTCCGGCTGCTCTCCAGGCTCAAGCAGCCTGTGACCAGTTCAAGGTAACCCTGAGTTGAGAGCTCACTCCTTGGTTTTGTCTCTGTAGCCAGCTTCCCCGCTCTAATAGCTGGGAGCTCTGTGACACTCAGACACCCCCAATCCTTCTGTGACCCCACGGGACCTGCAGCCACACTGTCCCCGCGTGGGCTTCACCCCAGTTTAGCCTCTGGAGCGATGTCCCTCCATGGAGCAGACTTTTAAAAGTCCTGATTTTGTGTCCCATTTCTCTGCCACTTGCTGGGAGATGGCCCCTCCCCCCGCGGTTTATCTTCCCGTTGCTTTGGATTCAGTTCTCTGCTGGCCCTACCTTTCAAAAAGTGGTCAATTTTCTGTTTCTAGAATTGTTGCTCTTCTTCTCTTTGATCTCCTGTTGGAGTTGTAGGTGTTTGCAATGGTTTGATAAGCTATCTAGCTGATTTCCTGCTACCTGTTGCAGTCCCTGCCTGATACTTCTCCGCCATCTTGACTCCTCCCTCCAAGATTACATTTTCTAAGTGTATATTTCCATTTTCCTATTCTGTTCATATTTGAAATATATACATGAATAAATATAAATATATGAATTATGTTTATTTAGACTCCAAGGCACAAGAGTTCACACATTTTATAATATAATCTACTATATTATTTCTTTTTATATTTGGTCCCAAGACTATATTTTTTATCAAGTGGTAAGGGATTAATATGGCAATTTACATTTTATTTCTTTTGCCACACAAGAGAAACTAAATTGATATTAATATATTACTTATTATTTTGGTTAAATATCTATAAGACTGCATATTCATATGAACATATGAATCTTAAATTAGTAGTATATTTAGAATCATCTATTTTGCTTTGAAATAAGTGCAATCATGAGAATTCATATAGGAGGGGCACCTGGGTTGCTCAGTCCATAAGCACCTGCCTTCAGTTCAGGTCATGATCTCAGGGTCCTGGGATCAAGTGCTATCTCTGGCTCCTTACTGAGCATGGAAGTCTGCTTCTTCTTCTCTCTCTCCCTCTGCTCCTAACCCCACTCATGCTCACTGTCTTCCCCTCAAATAAATAAATAAATAAAATCTTAAATTTAAAAAAGAATTCATATAGGAATTCAGGTAATAAAATTTTTTTTAAAGGATTACATTTGCAGGGGGTTCAGAAAATTTATCTTCCAGAGAAAGCTTTCACTGGTACTGTAATAGCTGTGTCAAGACATTCTGTATAGCAAAATGTAGTTTTCATTGCATCTTGGAGACTGACACGGATTTCAGCTGATGTCAGATGAAAAGAAAGCAATACAAGAAAAATTGAACAGTGTTACATCTTTAGTCTACTGATGCAGTTGGAAAAGAGATATTCAACAGAATAAAATGTTCAAAAGAAATCTAAGTGGGAGATTTTCTGTAATGAGAAATGAAATTTTATGGTTTCTTTATGGTCCATAATTTGGATTTTATTTTATTCTAATTTGTTTTTTATTTAAAACTCCTAACACAAATAAAAACCTTAAAAGGAGAATAACCTTAAAAGAACAGTTTGAGTATCTTTATTATATGAGGTTTAACCTTAGTCCCATATTGAACTATGTAACTACTTTCTTATTATTGGAGAATGGTATGTTGAATCTGTAAGATGAACATATTGTAGGAAAATCACAAAAATTGCTTGCTCACCTAAGCCAGTTTCAAAATGTTTACATAAACTAATACATTCATTTATGGTTGATACAATCACCAGAGGACAAACATTTATTATCTATTTATTTTTGTTTCCTGTATTTTCAGTTTCTTATAGCTAGTGGTAAGTGAGAAATAACTAATAATGTCTTAAAATGTGTAATCTTCCAGTTAACTTAGAAAATAAAAAAATGACTACATATACTTTACTAGATTCTGTAGATACTACAAAGGGACAAGACTCTCAAAGGATTTATAATTGTGTATGATAAATGGCATGATTTGTTGGCTGAAGGAATTAACGGTATGACATTTCCTCAGATGTTTTGTTCAATGCCAGGTATATAAAAATGGAATTAATTCAGATAAAAAATGAAGAAGAAAAGAAGAATTTAAAGGACTCTAAATTATTTCACAAGACACATGATGGAAGGGAGAATGGCGTTTTAAAATAGCAAAGAGCGGGCTCACAGGGGAATTAGGTATATCACTTCAGTGTTTGAAAGACTGTCATGAGCAAAGGGATTAATGTCTTTTTTAGATAAGTATTTCAAATATAGATTTGTGTTTAAGTGAAGGCAGGTTTTTGTGCCAGAAGGATCTAAGTATGTCTGCTACCTAAGATAATGAGTACCCAGTCCCTACAGGTGTTAAAGCATTGGTTCAATGTACCTTGAAGATGAGTGCATTGAAAGAAATTTAACAGTCATATAGGGAATACTTATCTGGTGTTATTAAAGTTAATTTACTTTTTTTCTGAATTTGAGCAACTAGATGGCTGAAATATGTAATATTCGCATGGGTATTGTGAGTATGTATGTGTCAGCTACTATACTGATTAGATTAATGGCAGGTGTTCACAATGGCAGTGTGAAGATTCAGACTTGACATGTATGTTGCAAGTTTTGTTTTTTTTTAATTCTAGTTAGTTAACAAGTGTAATATTTGTTTCAGGAGTAGAATTTGGTGATTCGTCACTTACAAATAACACCCAGTGTTCATCACAAGTGCCTCCTTAATCACCCACTTAGCCTATCCCCCTCCCCACATCTGCTGCTGCAACTGTCAGTTTGTTCTCTATAGTTAAGAGTCTCTTATGGTTTGCTTCCTTCTCTTTTTTTCCCTTCCCCTACATTCATCTGTTTTATTTCTTGAGTTCCAGATATGAGTGAAATAATATGGTATCTGTCTTTCTCTGACTGACTCCTTCACTTCGCATAATACACTCTAACTCCATCTATGCTGTTGCAAATGGCAAGATTTCATTATTTTTGATGGATGAGTAATAGTCCATTTATACATATCCCACATCTTTATCCATTCATCAGTCAGTGGACTTGGCTCTTTCCATAATTTGGCTATTGTTGATAATGCTGCTACAAACATCAGGGTGCGTTTGCCTGTTTGAGTCAGTAATTTTGTATCCTTTGGGTGAATACCTAATGGTGCAATTGTGGGAAATAGGGTAGTTCTATTTTTAACTTTTTTTTTGAAGAACCTCTATACCATTTTCCAGAATGGCTCCACCAGTTCCCATTCCCACCAGCAGTGGGAATCTTGGCATCCTTGCCAACATCTGTTGTTTCCTGTGTTGCTAATTTTAGCCATTTTAACAGGTGTGAGGTGATATTGTGGTTTTGATTTGTATTTTTCAGATGATGAGTGATGTTGAGCATCTTTTCATGTGTCTGTTAGCCATCTGGATTTGCGTCTTCTGCCCATTTCTTAATTGGGCTAATTTGTTTTTTGGGTGTTGAGTTTGATAAGTTTTTATAGAGTTTGGATACTAACCCTCTTTTGGATATATCATTTGTAAATACCTTCTTTCATTATGTAGGTTGCCTTTCAGTTTTGTTGATTGTTTCCTTTGCAGTGCAGAAGATTTTTATCTTTGTAAAGTCCCAATAGTTTATTTCTGCTATTGTTTCCCTTGTCTCTGACGATGTGTCTAGTAAGAAGTTGCTATGGCTGAGGTCAAAGAAGTTATTCCAGTGTTCTCCTCTAGGATTTTGATGGTTTCATGTCTCACATTTAGGTCTTTCATCCATTTTGAATTTACTTCTGTGTAATAAAGTGGCCCAGTTTCATTTTTTTGCATGTTGCTGTCCAGTTTTCCCAACATAATTTTTTTAATTGTATTTTATTTAAATTCCATTAATTAACATATACTGTATTATTTGTTTCAGAGGTAGAGTTCAGTGAATCATCAGTCACATATAACACCCAGTGATCATTACACCATGTGCCCTCCTTAATGCCCATCACCCAGTTACTCCATTCCCCTACCTCCCCTCCAGGAACCTTCATTCTGTTTCCTATAGTTAAGAGTCTCCTATGATTTGTCTCCCTCTGATTTCATCTTATTTTATTTTTCCCTCACTTCCCCTATGATTCTCTGTTTTGTTTCTTAAATTCCACATAGGAGTGAAATTGAATATTAATTGTCTTTCTCTAATTGACTTATTTTGCTTACCATCCTACCCTCTAGTATGTTCCATTCACATGGTTGCAAATGGTAAGATTTCATTTTTTGATGACAGAGTAATATTCCATTGCATACACACACACACACACACACACACACACACACACACACACACACACTACATTTGCTTTATCCATTCATCTGTTGATGGACATTTGGGCTCTTTCCATAATTTGGCTATTATGGACATTGCTGCTATAAACATTGGGGTGCATGTGTCCCTTTGATCACTACATTTTTATGTTTGGGGTAAATACCTAGTATTGCAATTACTAGGGCCTAAAGTAGCTCTACTTTCGACTTTGTTTTTATTAATTATTTTATTAACATATAGTGTATTATTTGCCCGGGGTACAGGTTCGTGAATGGTCAGGCTTATACACTTGACAACAGTCACCATATCACATATCCTCCCCAATGTCCATAAACCAACCACCCTTTCCACACACCCCTCCTCCCAGCAACCCTCAGTTTGTTTTGTAAGATTAAGAGTCCTTTGTGGGGCGCCTGGGTGGCTCAGTTGGTTGGGCAACTGCCTTCGGCTCAGGTCATGATCCTGGAATCCTGGGATCGAGTCCCGCATCGGGCTCCCAGCTCCACGGGGAGTCTGCTTCTCCCTCTGACCCTCTCCTCACTCATGCTCTCTCTCACTGTCTCTCTCTCAAATAAATAAATAAAATATTTAAAAAAAAAAAGAGTCCTTTGTGGTTTGTCTCCTTCCCATCTTGTTTCATTTTTTTCCTTCCCTACCCTCCCAAACTCCCCACTCTGCCTCTCAAATTCCTCATATCAGGGGGATCATATTATAGTTATCCTTCTCTAAATGACTTATTTCACTCTGCATAAAATACTCTACTTCCATCCATGTCATTGCAAATGACAAGATTTCATTTCTTTTGATGGCTGCATAGTATTCCATTGTATATATACATATACCACACCTTTTTTATCCATTCATCTTTTGAGGGATATCTAGGTTTTGTCCATAGTTTGGCTATTGTGGACATTGCTACTATAAACATTCAGGTGCACATGCCCCTTTGGATCACTACATATGTATCTTTAGGGTAAATACCCAGTAGTGTGATTGCTGGGTCATAGGGTAGCTCTATTTTAAACTTTCTGAGGAACCTCCATGCTGTTTTCCAGAGTGGCTGCACCAGCTTGCATTCCCATCAACAGTGTAGAAGGGTTCCCCTTTCTCTGCATCCTCTCCAACACCTGTCATTTCCTGACTTGTTCATTTTAACCATTCTGACTGGTGTGAGGTGGTATCTCATTATGATTTTGATTTGTATTTTCCTGATGCCAACTGATGTGGAACACTTTTTCATATGTCTGTTGGTCATTTGGATATCTTCTTTGCATAAATATCTGTTCTGTCTTCTGCCTATTCTTGATTGGATTATATGTTCTTTGGGTTTTCAGTTTGCTAAGTTCTTTATGGATTTTGGACACTAGCCCTTTACTGATATGTCATTTGCAAATATCTTCTCCCATTCTGTCAGTTGTCTTTTGGTTTTTATGGACCATTTCCTTTGCTGTCCAAAAGCTTTTGATCTTGATGAAGTCCCAATAGTTCATTTTTTTAAAATATTTTATTTATTTATTTGACAGAGAGAGAGATCACAAATAGGCAGAGAGACAGGCAGAGAGAGAGAGGGAGAGAGAGGAGGAAGCAGGCTCCCTGCTGCGCAGAGAGCCCGATGTGGGGCTCGATCCCAGGACCCTGGGATCATGACCCGAGCCGAAGGCAGAGGCCCTAACCCACTGAGCCACCCAGGTGCCCCCCAATAGTTCATTTTTGCCCTTGCTTCCCTTGCCTTTGGAGACGTTTCTAGGAAGAAGTTGCTGTAGCTGAGGTCAAAGAAGTTGCTTCCTGTGTTCTCCTCAAGGATTTTGATGAATTCCTGCCTCACATTGAGGTCCTTCATCCACTTTGAGTCTGTTTTTGTGTGTGGTGTAAGGAAAGGTCTACGTTCATTCTCTTGAATGTGGCTGTCCAATTTTCACAACACCATTTGTTGAAGAGGCTGTCTTTTTTCCATTGGACATTCTTTCCTGCTTTGTCGAAGATTAGTTGACCATAGAGTTGAGGGTCTATTTATGGGCTCTCTATTCTGTTCCACTGATCTGTGTGTCTGTTTTTGTGCCAGTACCATACTGTCTTGATGATGACAGCTTTGTAATAGAACTTGAAGTCCGGAATTGTGATGTCACCAATTTTGGCTTTCTTTTTCAACATTCCTCAGGCTATTCAGGGTCTTTTCTGGTTCCATATAAATTTTAGGGCTATTTGTTCCATTTCTTTGAAAAAGACTGATGGTATTTTGATAGGTATTGCATTAAATGTGTGTAGATTGTGTTAGGTAGCATAGACATTTTGACAATATTTGTTCTTCCGATCAATGAGCTTGGAATGTTTTTCCATTTCTTTGTGTTTTCCTCCATTTCTTTCATGAGAATATTAGAGTTTTCTGAGTACAGATTCTTTGCCTCTCTGGTTAGGTTTATTCCTGGGTATCTTATGGCTTTGGGTGCAATTGTAAATGAGATTGACTCCTTAATTTCTCTTTCTTCTTTCTTGTAGGTATATAGAAATGCAACTGATTTCTGTGCATTGATTTTTACATCCTCACACTTGACTGACTTCCTATGTGAGTTATAGCAGTTTTGGAGTGGAGTCTTCTGGGTTTTTCTACATAAAGTATCATGTCATCTGCAAATAGTGAGAATTTGACTTCTTCTTTGCTGATTCAGATGCCTTTTATTTCTTTTTGTTGTCTGATTGCTGAAGCGAGGACTTCTAGTACTGTGTTGAATAGCAGTGGTGATAGAGGACAGCCCTGCCGATGTACCTGACCTTAGGGGAAAAGCTCTCAGTTTCTCCCCATTGAGAATGATATTTAAGGTGGAGTTTTCATTGATGGCTTTGATGATATTGAGGTATGTACCCTCTATTCCTACTCTTTGAAGAGTTTTGATCAAGAAAGTATGCTGTACTTTGTCAATGCTTTTTCAGCATCTATTGAGAGTATAATATGGTTCTTGTTCCTTCTTTTATTAATGTATTGTATCACACTGATTGATTTGCAGATGTTGAACCAACCTTGCAGCCCAGGAATAGATCCCACTGGTCGTGGTGAAAAATCCTTTTTAATGTGCTGATGGATCCTATTGACTAGTATTTTGGTGAGAATTTTCAGATCTGTGTTCATCAAGGCTATTGGCCTGTAATTCCCCTTTTTGATGGGGTCTTTGTCTGGTTTTGGGATGAAGATAATACTGGCCTCATAGAATGAGTTTAGAAGTTTTCTTTCCATTTCTCTGTTTTGGAACAGTTTCAGGAGAATAGCTATTAATTCTTTAAATGTTTGGTAGAATTCCCCTGGGAAGCCTTCTGGCCCTGGGCTCTTGTTTGTTGGTAGATTTTTGATGACTGTTTCAATCTCCTTACTGGTTATGTGTCTGTTCAGGTATTCTATTTCTTCCTGGTTCACTTTTGGTAGTTTATAGTCTCTAGGAATGCATCCATTTCTTCCAGATTGTCAAATTTGCTGGCGTACAGTTGCTCATAATATGTTCTTATAATTGTTTGTATTTTTTGGTATTGGTTGTGATCTCTCCTCTTTTACTCATGATTTTATTAATTTGGGTCCTTTCTCTTTTCTTTGTGGTAAGTTTGGCCAGGGGTTTATCAGTCTTATTAATTCATTCAAAGAACCAGCTCCTAGTTTTGTTGATTTGTTCTACCGTTCTTTTGGTTTCTATTTTATTGATTTCTGGTCGATCTTTATGTGTTCTCTTTTCCTGCTGGGTTCAGGCTTTCTTTGCTGTTCTTTCTCCAGCTCTTTTAGGTGTAGGGTTAGGTTGTATACTTGAGACCTTTCTTGTTTCTTGAGAAAGGCTTATATCGCTATATATTTTCATCTCAAAACAGCCTATGCTGTGTCCCACAGATTTTGAACAGCTGTGTATTCATCATCATTTGTTTCCATGAATTTTTTCAATTCTTCTTTAATTTCCTGGTTGACCCATTCATTCTTTACAAGGATGCTCTTCAGCATCCATGTATTTGAGTTCTTTCTGGCTTTCTTCTTGTGATTGAGTTCTAGCTTCAGAGCATTGTGGTCTGAAAATATCCAGGGAATGATCCCAGTCTTCTGGTACTGGTTGAGAGCTGATTTGTGACCCAGGATGTGATCTATTCTGGAGAATGTTCCATGGGCACTAGAGAAGAATGTGTATTTTGTTGCTTTGGGATGGAATGTTCTGAATATATCTGTAATGTCCATCTGGCCCAGTTTGTTATTTAAGACCTTTATTTCTTTGTTGATATTTTGCTTGGATGATCTGTCCATTTCAGTGAGGGAGGTGTTAAAGTCCCCTACTATTATTGTATTATTGTTGATGTGTTTCTTTGATTTCGTTATTAATTGGTTTATATAGTTGGCTGATCCCAAGTTAGGGGCATAGATATTTAAAATTGTTAGATCTTCTTGCTGGACAGACCCTTTGAGTATGACATAGTGTCCTTCCTCATCTCTTATTATAGTCTTTGGCTTAACATCTAATTAATCTGATATAAATATTGGCACCCCAGCCTTCTTTTGATGTCCAGTACCGTGGTTAATTGTTTTCAACCCCATCATTTTAAACCGAGATGTGTCTTCAGTTCTAAAATGAGTTTCTTGTAGACAGCTACTTATAGGTTTTTGTTTTTTATCCATTCTGATACCCCGTGTCTTTTGACTGGGGCATCTAGCCCATTTACATTCAGGGTAACTATTGAGAAATATGAATTTAGTGCCATTGTATTGCCTGTGAGGTGACTGTTACTCTATATTGTATCTGTTATTTTCTGGTCTGTCACTTTTAGGCTCTCTCTTTGCATAGAGGACCCCTTTCAATATTTCCTGTAAGGCTAGTTTGGTGTTTTCAAATTCTTTTAACTTTTGTTTGTGGAAGGTTTTTATCTCTCCTTCTATTTTCAATGATAGCCTAGCTGGATATAGTATTCTGGGCTGCATATTTTTCTCATTTGTTGCTCTGAATATATCATGCCAGTTCTTTCTGGCCTGCCAAGTCTCTGTGGATGAGTCTGCTTTCAATATAATATTTCTACCACTGTATGTTACAGACTTCTTGTCTGTGGCTGCTTTCAGGATTTTCTCTTTGTCACTAAGACTTCTAAGTTTTACTATTAGATGACGGGGTGTGGACCTATTCCTATTGATTTTGAGGGGAGTCCTCTGCACCTTCTGGATTTTGATGGTTGTTCCCTTTGCCATATTAGGGAAATTCTCTATGATAATTCTCTCCAATATACCTTTTGTTCCCCTCTCTCTTTCTTAAACTTCTGGAATCCCAATTATTCTAATGTTGTTTCATCTAATGGTATCACTTATCTCTCGAATTCTCCCCTCGTGGTCCAGTAGTTGTTTGTCTCTCTTTTGCTCAGCTTCTTTATTATGCATCATTTGGTCTTCTATATCACTAATTCTGTCTTCTGCCTCATTTATCCTAGCAGTAAGAGCCTCCATTTTTTTATTTCACCTCATTAATAGCTTTTTTATTTCAACTTGGTTAGATTTTAGTTCTCTTATTTCTCCAGAAAGGGATTTTATTTCTCCAAGAAGAGTTTCTCTTATATCTTCCATGTCTTTTTGGAACCCAGCTAGTACCTTGAGAATCATCATTCTGAACTCTAGTTCTGATATATTACCAATGTCTGAATTGATTAGGTCCCTAGCTGTTTGTACTGCCTCTTGTCCTTTTTTTGTGGTGAGTTTTTCTGCCTTGTCATTTTATCCAGATAAGAATATATTAATTTGAGAATAAAATACCAAAAGGGTGGCCAAGACACCAGAAAAATGTATGCTAACAAAATCAGAAGATATCTAAAACTGGGGAGAGAAGAAAGGTGGGAAAAAGACATAAAAATTAAAAAATAAAAAATAATATATATATGTATATTATTTATATGTATAGGTAGATAGACAGACAGACTGGTGGATAGAACAGAGGTACCCACTTGATTTTGTGTGTATTTTGGTGTCTTAGAAAAAAACTACCTCCCCAAATTTTAAAGATAGAAAAAATATATTCAAAAATATGGGTAAACATGATGAAGGGATGGAATATGACTGTAAAGATGAAAATTTTTAAAAATTTTCTAAAAAAGGAATTGATAAGTTGTTGGAAAAAGAAAAAAATGGAGGGGGTGTGCTCATGCTGGAGACTAGAATAAAGCATGTGCTTTAAAAAATTAGGGTATATTTTGATCTAGTAGAAAAAATTGTATCCCAATTTTTTTTAGAAAAGAAAAACCCTATATGTATACAAAAAATAAGGTTAAGTACAATGAAGAGATAATATATGACTATAACAATGAAAGTTTTAAAAGATTTCTTTCTTTCAGAAAGGAGTTGTTAAGATAAACTAGTTAAAAAACACTAAAGGAGGAAAGGAAAAGTTAAAAAAATAGAATAAGAAAAAAATAAAATTAAACAAAAAGTTAACTTTTCAAGACTACAGGATCATGGAGAAAAAGCCATGAATTCTATGTGTTGTTTTCTCCTAGCTCTGGAGTTCTGCTGTTCTCCTTGTTTGTTGAGCTTGGTCTTGACTGGATGTTCTTCCTGATCTCTGAAGGAGGGGTCTGTTGCAGTGATTCTCCAATGTCTTTGCCCATGGTGCATTTGGAACACCCTTGCCAGATACCACAATAAGTAATCTGTTCAGGTTTCCTCTTGGAGGTTTTGTTCCTTGAAAGCTTTCTGTACCACTTTGGAGGACGGGAATGAAAATGGTGGTCTCCCAATCTCTGGCCTGGAGGAGCTGAGAGCTTGGGGCCCAGTCCTCAGTGCACCCTCAGAGATAAGCAGTCATTCACTCCTATCACCCTGGTCTCTGGCCACACTCTCAGCCCACCCAGCCTGTGACTGTTTCTGTCTCTGGCGTATGGTCCCATTTTGAGTGTCCAAACCCAGCATATTCCTGCCACGCTGCTCCTCCCAGAGGAGGAAGGTGACTTCCCTGCATCTGCCACTTGTGGGGTCCCTGCTTGAAGAGCAGTGATCCGACTGTGCCTTGGATTACAGTTTAAGGTTACCCTGATCTAAAGGCTCACTCTTTGACTCTGTCTCTGTAGTTGGCTTCCCTGCTCTGATACCCAGCACCTCTGCCACACTCAGACACGCCCAATCTTTCTGTGACCCCATGGGACCTGAAACTACACTGTCCCTGTGAGGGCTCACCCCCACTTAGCCTCTGGAGTGATGTCCCTCAGTGAAGCAGACTTCTAAAAGTTCTGATTTTGTGCTCCACTGTTCCACTGCTTGCCGGAAGCTGGCCTCTCCCTCTCAGTCTATCTTCCCGTGGCTTTGGATTCACTTCTCCACAAGTCCTACCTTTCAGAAAGTGGTTGATTTTCTGTTCCTAGAATTGCTGCTCTTCTTCTTTTCTGTCTCCTGTTGAGTTTGTAGGTGTTTGGAATAATTTGATACCTATCTAGCTGAACTCCTGGGATCTGATGTCATTTCAGTTTGCTATTCCTCCGCCATCTTGCCTCTCACCAGTACCATACTGTTTTGATGACTACAGCTTTGTGATATAACTTGAAGTCCAGAATTGTGATGTTTTCAGCTTTGCTTTTCTTTTTCAAGATCACTTTTGCTATTTGGGGTCTTTTTGGTTCCATGCAAATTTTAGGATTGTTTGTTCTAGCTCTAAAAATGCTGTTGGTATTTTGATGGGGATTGCATTAAATGTATAGATCGCTTTGAGTAATGCAGTCATTTTAAACATATTTGTTCTTCCAAACCATGAGCCTGGAATCTCTTTCCATTTCTGTGTGGTGTCTTCAATTCTTTCATCAGTGTTTTATAGTTTTCAGAGTACAAAATCTTTCACCTCTTTGATTAGGTTTATTCCCAGACATCTAATTTTTTTTCTTAACTTCTCTTTATGCTGCTTCATTATTGGTGTATAGAAATGCAACAGATTTCTGTACATTGATTTTGTATGCTGCAACTTTATGGAATTCTTATATCAGTTCTAGCAAATTTTGGTAGTTTTCCAGGTTTTCTGTATAGAGTATCATATCTGAAAAGAGTGAAAGTTTACCTCTTACTGATTTGGATTTATTGTCTGATTGCTGTGGCTGAGACTTCCAATGCTATGTTAAATAACAGTTGTGAGAGTAGACATCACTGTCTTGTTCCTGACCATAAAGGAAAAGCTCTCAGTTTTTCCTCACTGAAGATAATATTAGTTGTGAGTTTTTTGCATATGGCCTTTATAATGTTATTGTATGTTCCCTCTAACTCTACTTTATCGAGTGTTTTTATCATGGATGGATGCTGTATTTTGTCAAATGCTTTTTTATGCATCTATTTAAATGAGCACATGGTTCTTATTCTTTCTGTTACTAATGTGGTGTATCACAATGACTGATTTGCAAGTACTTAATCAACCTTGCAGCCTCGGAATTAATCCCACTTGATCATAGTGAATAATTCCTCTAATATACTGTTGATTGGTTTGATAGTATTTTATTGAGAATTTTTCCATCCAGGTTTATCAGGGATACTGGCCCATCGTTCCCATAGTTCTTTTTTAGTAGATTCTTTATCTGGGTTTAGTATCAGGGTAATGCTGGCTGCACAGAATGAATACAGAAGTTTTACTTCCCTCTTTTTAAATTTTTTGGAATAGTATGAGAAGAAAAGATATTAACTCTTCTTTAAATGTTTGGTAGAATTACTTGTGAAGTCATCTGGCCATAGACTTTTGTTAGAAGTTTTTTGATTACTGAATCAATATCCTTGTTGGTTATTAGTTTGTTCGAGTTTTATCTTTCTGTTTCAGTTTTGATTGTTTATATGTTCCTAAGAATTTATCCACTCCTTCTAGGTGGTCCAATTTGTTGGCATAAACTTTTTCTAATATTCTCTTATAATTGTTTGTATTTCAGTGGAGTTGGTTGTTATATCTCCTTTCTCATTTATTATATTTAGTTGGGTCCTTTTTCTTCTTCTTCTTTTTTTTTTTTTTATAAGTTTGGCTAGAAGTTTATCAGTTTCATTTATTTTCCAAATAACCCACTCCTAGTTTCATTGGTCTATTCTACTGTTTCTCCTTTTAAAAGTTTCTGTATCATTTATTTCTGCTCTGATTTTTATTATATCCTTCTTCCTGCTGGCATTAAGCTTCATTTGTTGTTCTTTTTCTAGCTCCATTAGGTTAGGTTGCTTGAGATTTTTCTTTCTCCTTCAAGTAGCCTATATTGCTATATACTTCCTTCCTAGAACTGCTTTGCTGTATCTCAAAGGTTTTCGAACATCGTGTTTTCATTTTCATTTGTTTCCATGTATTTTTCTTTGATTTCCTGGGAGGTTGTGTGGTACCATTGTGTGGTAGCATGTTGTTTAACTTCCATGCATTTGTGATCTTTCCAAAATTTTTCTTGGGGCTGACACCTAGTTTCATAAATATCAGTTAATATATTTAATAAGTATCCAGCATATTATAGTTACTATATACATAGTTATTTAAAGGAAATTGCTTTTTTAATTTTTTTGTTTTTTTATAACCATATAATATATTATTAGCCCCAGAGGTACAGGTCTGTGAATCGCTAGGTTTACACACTTCACAGCACTCACCATAGCACATACACTCCTCGATGTCCATAAACCACAACGCTTTCCCGACCACCCTCCCCCCAGTAACCCTTAGTTTGTTTTGTGAGATTAAGAGTCTCTTATGGTTTTTCTCTCTCCCATCCCATCTTGTTTCATTTATTCTTTTCCTACCCCCAAAACCCCCCACATTGCATCTCCACTTCCTCATATCAGAGAGATCATATAATAGTTGTCTTTCTCCAATTGGCTTATTTTGCTAAGCATAATGCCCTCTAGTTCCATCCACGTTGTCGCAAATGGCAGGATTTCATTTCTTTTGATGACTGCATAGTATTCCATTGTATATATATACCACTTCTTCTTTATCCATTCATCTGTTGATGGACATATATGTTCTTTCCATAGTTTGGCTATTGTGGACATTGCTACTATAAACATTCGGGTGCACATACTCCTTCAGATCACTACGTTTGTATGTTTAGGATAAATACGCAGTAGTGCAATTGCTGGGTCATAGGGTAGCTCTATTTTCAACTTTTTGAGGAACCTCCATGCTGTTTTCAAGAGTGGTTGCACCAGCTTGCATTCCCACCAACAGTATAAGAGGGTTCCCTTTCTCTGCATCCTCACCACCTTCTGTCATTTCCTGACTTGGTAATTTTAGCCATTCTGACTGGTGTGAGGTGGTATCTCATTGTGGTTTTGATTTGTATTTCCCTGATGCCAAGTGATGTGGAGCACTTTTTCATATGTCTGTTGGCCATCTGGATGTCTTTTTGCAGAAATGTCTGTTCATGTCCTCTGCCCATTTCTTGATTGGATTATTTGTTCTTTGGGTGTTGAGTTTGCTAAGCCCTTTACAGATTTTGGATACTAGCCCTTTATCTGATATGTCATTTGCAAATATCTTCTCCCATTCTGTCAGTTGTCTTTTGTTTTTGTTGACTGTTTCCTTTGATGTGCAAAAGCTTTTGATCTTGATGAAGTCCCAATAGTTCATTTTTGCCCTTGTTTCCCTGGCCTTTGGCAATGTTCCTAGGAAGAAGTTGCTGTGGCTGAGGTCAAAGAGGTTGCTGCCTGTGTTCTCCTCAAGGATTTTGATGAATTCCTGCCTCACATTGAGGTCCTTCATCCACTTTGAGTCTATTTTTGTGTGTGGTGTAAGGAAAGATCTACGTTCATTCTCTTGAATGTGGCTGTCCAATTTTCCCAACACCATTTGTTGAAGAGGCTTTTTTCCATTGGACATTCTTTCCTGCTTTGTCGAAGATTAGTTGACCATAGAGTTGAGGGTCTATTTCTGGGCTCTCTATTCTGTTCCATTGATCTATGTGCCTATTTTTGTGCCAGTACCATACTGTCTTGATGATGACAGCTTTGTAGTAGAGCTTGAAGTCTGGAATTGTGATGCCACCATCTTTGGCTTTCTTTTTCAATATTCCTTTGGCTACTTGAGGTCTTTTCTGGTTCCATATACATTTTAGAATCATTTGTTCCATTTCTTTGAAGAAAATGGATGGGATTTTGATAGGTATTGCATTAAATGTGTAGATTGCTTTAGGTAGCATAGATATTTTCACAATATTTTTTCTTCCAACCCATGAGCATGGAACATTTTTCCATTTCTTTGTGTCTTCCTCAATTTCTTTCATGAGTACTCTATAGTTTTCTGAGTATAGATTCTTTGCCTCTTTGATTAGGTTTGTTCCTAGGTATCTTATGGTTTTGTGTGCAATTGTAAATGGGATTGACTTCTTAATTTCTCTTTCTTCTGTCCTCTTGTTGGTATAAAGAAATGCAACTGATTTCTGTGCATTGATTTTATATCCTGACATTTTACTGAATTCCTGTACACGTTCTAGCAGTTTTGGAGTGGAGCCTTTTGGGTTTTCCACATGTCGTATGATATCATCTGCAAAGAGTGATAGTTTCACTTCTTCTTTGCCAATTTGGATGCCTTAAATTTCTTTTTGTTGTCTGATTGCTGAGGCTAGGACTTCTAGTACTATGTTGAATAGCAGTGGTGATAACAGACATCCCTGTTGCGTTCCTGACCTTAGTGGAAAAGCTTTCAGTTTTTCTCCATTGAGAATGATATTTGCGGTGGGTTTTTCATAGATGGCTTTGATAATATTGAGGAATGTGCCCTCTATCCCTACACTTTGAAGAGTTTTGATCAGGAAGGGATGTTGCACTTTGTCAAATGCTTTTTCAGCATCTATTGAGAGTATCATATGGTTCTTGTTTCTTTTATTAATGTATTGTATCAGGTTGATTGATTTGTGGATGTTGAACCAACCTTGCATCCCTGGGATAAATCCCACTTGGTCGTGGTGAATAATCCTTTTAATGTACTGTTGGATCCTATTGGCTAGTGTTTTGGTGAGACTTTTTACATCTGTGTTCATCAAAGATATTGGTCTGTAATTCTCTTTTTTGATGGGATCCTTGTCTTGTTTTGGGATCAAGGTGATGCTGGCCTCATAAAATGGGTTTGGAAGTTTTCCTTCCATTTCTATTTTTTGGAACAGTTTCAGGAGACTAGGTATTAATTCCTCTCTAAATGTTTGGTAGAATTCCCTGGGAAGCCATCTGGTCCTGGGCTTTTGTTTGTTTGGAGATTTTTGATGACTGTTTCAATCTCCTTACTGGTTATGGACCTATTCAGGTTTTCTATTTCTTCCTGGTTCAGTTTTGGCAGTTTATATGTCTCTAGGAATGCATTCATTTCTTCCAGATTGTCAAATTTGTTGGCATAGAGTTGCTCATAATATGTTCTTATAATTGTTTGTGTTTCTTTGGTGTTGGTTTTGATCTCTCCTCTTTCATTCATGATTTTATTAATTTGGGTGTTTTCTCTTTTCTTTTTGGTAAGTCTGGCCAGGGGTTTATCAATCTTATTAATTCATTCAAAGAACCAGCTCCTAATTTCATTGATTTGTTCTATTGTTTTTTGGTTTCTATTTCATTGATTTCTGGTCTGATCTTTATGATTTCTCTTCTGCCGGGTTTAGGCTTTCCTTGTTCTTTCTCCAGCTCCTTTAGGTGTAGGGTTAGGTTGTGTATTTGAGACCTTTCTGTTTCTTGAGAAAGGCTTGTATCACTATATATTTTCATCTCAGGAGAGCCTTTGCTGTGTACCACAGATTTTGAACCGTTGTGTTTTCATTATCATTTGTTTCCATGAATTTTTTCAAATATTTTTTTAGTTTCCTGGTTGACCCATTCATTCTTTAGAAGGATGCTCTTTAGCCTCCATGTATTTGGGCTCTTTCAAAATTTCCTCTTGTGATTGAGTTCTAGCTTCAGAGCATTGTGGTCTGATAATATGCAGGGAATGATCCCAATCTTTTGGTACCGGTTGAGACCTGATTTATGACCCAGGATGTGATCTGTTGTGGAGAATGTTCCATATGCATTAGAGAAGAATGTGTATTCTGTTGCTTTGGGATGGAATGTTCTG
Organism: Taxidea taxus jeffersonii; assembly: GCA_003697995.1. NCBI lineage: Eukaryota > Metazoa > Chordata > Mammalia > Carnivora > Mustelidae > Taxidea > Taxidea taxus. The sequence goes on along the minus strand of ML104740.1, from coordinate 12,361 downwards.
AATATATCTGTGATGTCCATCTGCTCCAGTGTGTCATTTAAGGTCTTTATTTCCTTGTTGATCTTTTGCTTGGATGATCTGTCCATTTCAGTGAGGGGAATGTTAACGTCCCCTACTATTATTGTAATATTGTTGATGTGTTTCTTTGATTTTGTTATTAATTGGTTTATATATTTGGCTGATCCCAAGTTAGGGGCATAGATATTTAAAATTATTAGATCTTCTTGTTGGACAGGCCCTTTGAGTATGATATAGTATCCTTCTTCATCTCTTATTATAGTCTTTGGCTTAAAATCTAATTGATCTGATATAAGAATTGGTACCCCAGCCTTCTTTTGATGTCCAGTACCATGGTTAATTGTTTTCAACCCACCCACTTTCAATCTGGAGGTGTCTTCGGGTTTAAAATGAGTTTCTTGTAGGCAGCATATTGATGGGTTTTGGTTTTTATCCATTCTGATACCCCGTGTGTTTTGATTGGGGCATTTAGCCCACTTACATTCAGGGTAACTATTGATAGTTATGAATTTAGTGCCATTGTATTGCCTATAAGGTGACTGTTACTGTATATTGTTTCTGTTCCCCTCTGATCTACTACTTTTTAGGGTCTCTCTTTGCTTAGAGGACCCCTTTCAATATTTTCTGTAGAGTTGATTTGTTGTTTGCCAATTCTTTTAATTTTTGTTTGTCCTTGAAGCATTTTATCTCTCCTGTTTTCAATGATAGCCTAGCTGGTTATAGTATTCTGGGCTGCATATTTTTCTCATTTAGTTCTCTGAATATATCATGCCAGTTCTTTCTGGCCTGCCAGGTCTCTGTGGATAAGTCTGCTGCCAATCTAATATTTTTACCATTGTAGGTTACAGACTTTGTTTCCCGGGCTGCTTTCAGGATTTTCTCTTTGTCACTAAGACTTGTAAGTGTTACTATTAGATGACGGGGTGTGGACCTATTCCTATTGATTTTGAGGGGGATTCTCTGTACCTCCTGGATTTTGATGGTTGTTCCTTTTGCCATATTAGGGAAATTCTCTATGATAATTCTCTCCAATATACCTTTTGTTCCCCTCTCTCTTTCTTAAACTTCTGGAATCCCAATTATTCTAATGTTGTTTCATATTATGGTATCACTTATCTCTTGACTTCTCCCCTCGTGGTCCAGTAGTTGTTTGTCTCTCTTTTGCTCAGCTTCTTTATTCTCTGTCATTTGGTCTTCTATATCACTAATTCTTTCTTCTCCCTCATTTATCCTAGCAGTAAGAGCCTTCATTTTTTATTGCACCTCATTAATAGCTTTTTTGTTTTCAACTTGATTAGATTTTAGTTCTCTTATTTCTCCAGAAAGGGCTTTTATTTCTCTGGACAGGGTTTCTCTAATATCTTCCATGCCTTATTTGAGCCTGGCTAGAATCTTGAGAATCATCATTCTGAACTCTAGATCTGACATATTATCTATGTCTGTATTGATTAGGTCCCTAGCCTTCGGTACTCCCTCCTGTTCTTTTTTCTTGTGGTGAGTTTTTCAGCCTTGTCATTTTGTCCAGATAAGAATATATGAAGGAAAAATTAAAATACTAAAAGTGTGGCAAAGACCCCAGGAAAATATGCTTTAACCAAATCAGAATTGACCCCAGATTGTGAGGGGGAGAATGGGGATAAAAAGTTCAGAAAAATATTTAAAAAAAAAGAAAACAAATAATGAAAAAATACAAAAAAGAAAAAAATATATATATATATTAGACTGGTGACTAGAACAGGATCACCCACTTAATTTTCAGAGTATTTTGGTCTTTTAGAAGAAACTACCTCCCAAAATTTTAAAGAATGAAAAACATTTATAAGGGTAAACACAATGAAGTTATGGAATATGCTTATAAAGATGAAAAAAATTTTTAATTTCTAAGAAAGGAGTTGTTAAAGTAAGTTGGTTGGGAGAATATAGAAAAAGAAAGTGGAGAGAATTTGCTTGGACTGGAGATTAGAACAAGCCCGGAGCTAGATTTAGGGTATATTTTTATCTATTAGGAGAAGTTGTACCCCAAATTTTTTAGAAGAAAAAACCCTATGTGTATACAAAAAATATAGTTAGATACAATGAAGGATAAAATATGAGTATAAGAATGATGGTTCAAAAAGACTGTTTTTTTTTTTAAATGAAAGTTATTGTTAAGATAAACTAGTTAAAAACATTAAAAGAGGAAAGGTTAAAAATTAAAAAGAAATTTAGCAGAAATAAAAATAAAATAAAATTAATTAATTAACTGCAAGACTAAAGAATCATGTGGAGAAAGCCATGAATTCCATGCTTTTCTTTCTCCTCCTCTGGAATTCTGCTGTTCTCCTTGGTAAGTGAACTTGGCCTTGGCTGGATTTCTTGTTGATCTTCTGGGGGTGGGGCCTGTTGTAGTGATTCTCAAGTGTCTTTGCCCAAGGCACAATTACACCACCCTTGCCAGGGGCCAGGCTAAGTAATCCGCTCAGGATTATTTACAGGATTACTTTTGGGAGCTTTTGTTCCTGACTGCTTTCCGTAGAGTTCCAGAGGACGGGAATGAAAATGGCAGCCTCCCAATCTCTGGCCGGGAGGAGCTGAGAGCTTGAGGCCCCAGTCATCAGTGCACCCTCAGAGAAAAGCTCTCAATCACTCCTGTCTCCCTGTCCTCTGGTCACGCTTGGAGAAAAGCACTCAATCACTCCTGTCTCCCTGCCTCCAGCTGTGCTCTGAGCTCACCCAGCCTGTGACCAAGCATCTCTGTCTCTGGCACATAGCTCTGCCTGGAGTCTCCGAACCCCACATATCCCTGAGCTCTTCCAGGGGGTGACTCCGTGGATCTTGTGGGGACCCAACTCACAGAGCAGTGGTGGCATGGATTATGGTTCAAGGTAACCCTGAGTTGAGAGCTCACTCCTCGGTTCTGTCTCTGTAGCCAGCTCCCATGCTCTAATACCTGTGAGCTCTGCAACACTCAGACACCCCCTATCCTTCTGTGACCCTGTGGGACCTGGGGCCACACTGACCCTGTGTGGGCTTCACCCTGGTTTAGCCTCTGGAGCAATGTTCCTCAGTGGACCTGACTTTTAAAAGTTCTTATTTTGTGCTCCATTGTTCCACCACTTGCGGGGATCTGGCCCCTCCCCCCGCGTTCTATCTTCCCGTTGCTTTGGATTCACTTCTCTGCTGGTCCTACCTTTAAGAAAGTGGTAGATTTTCTGTTTCTAGAATTGTTGTTCCTTCCTGTCTTACTGACTAGTAGTCCATTGTATGGATATATCACAGTTTGTTTATTCATTCAGCCATTGTTAGATATTTAAATTGTTTCAATTACTTTTTTTTTTTTTTTTGCTATATAAGTCATATTGGGAATTTTTGGAAACACTATTTAAGAGAGAGAGAGAGCATGATCAGAGAAAGGAACAGAGAGGAAGAGGGACAAGCAGAGTGCTAACTGTAGAGCCAGATGGTGGGTTTGATATCACAACCCTGAGATCATTACATGAGCCCAAATCCAGAGTCAGATGCCTAACTGACTGAGCCACTCAGGTGCATCCATATTAGGAATTTTTAAATATAATTACTTTGCCTACATAATTCCTATGGTTTACATAACAAATAAATATAGGTATGGTTGTCACATTAGTTTTTAATAATCTTACATATTAACTGAAAAGTCATTTATAATTTTTAACAGAATAAGATCAAACTACGTCAATGGTATGAATCAATCAATTTCATATTTTGAAATCGTTGAAAGGAATTGAAATTTTAAAAAGTGAAAAGCAATAAGTTATTGAGTATTTCCTCTTTCATTTTTCAACTTCACCTCAATGATACCAAAAAACTTAGAAACCTATTATATCACTTGCATCTAGCTTTACATTAAAGGGCATGTTATTTTCCGCATGTGATTGGAAAACCAAGGATGATGTTTGTACACCAGAACAGTTATTCTTTCTCTTTTGTGTCACTAAACCAGACAGAATGAAGATTTTTTTTCCTGGTATTTGCAGGGTATACAAATTTAGAGTTAACAATGGCCACACAATGTGATTTAATGACTTTATTATTATTTATTATTATAGTGATCACTGTAATAATGATTTGGATATCTGTTTATTTTAAAAAGTCTATTAATTGTCAATTGAATTTAGCAATGTTAACAGTAACCTTGACAAAAACATTGTTGGATAAATGGAAAGAGGTCTAAAAGCCCAACTGGAGTGAAGGAGAATATCCTTATATGCTGCTTTATAAAGATAGTAAGAAATATACAGACACACAAACTATAGACTATAATATTATATGTAACCTATTATAATGTATAGAATATATACATTTCTATATATTATATATATGTATATGTATACATATATATTTGTCTTTCTCAAATGCATGCTTCCATTCATTCTATGAGTTCAAGTTATATTTGATTACTCATCACTTCACTAAGGTATTACCATTCCCTTTTTCATACTTCAGCTTTTGCATTCCCCTTGCACTGCCCTGAGTCACTGTTATCATTATAGGTAAATAATTCATCATTACTTACTGGAGTCAGCTGCTTTACTATATGTTTATATATATATATAGAGAGAGAGAGAGAGAGAGAGAGAGAGAATGATAAGCCAAAAGCAATGAATAAAATGTAAAGAATTGCTGAATCTGAATAAAGGACATATGAGGATTTCTTGAACTTCTCTTACAACTTTTTTGTTTATGTGAAATGAAGAATTAAAACTAAAAGTTATTGCAAAATTAAAAAATAACAGTAGCATATATCATGTACAAAAAAAAGTAGAGAATGGTTGGAAATCTACTTCAGTAAGATACTATTTGAGTAGATTCTTGAGCTATGTGAAGGAGCAAGCCATTGGATGATGTGAGAAAAAAAAATGCAGGGAGAAACACAAGTATAGAAATAATGCCTTTGAGGTATCACAAAATTTTGTGCTGCTAGAATGGAAAGACTATTAGGAAAAGTGATTAGACAAACATCAGGCAGGAGTCAGAGCCTTGTAAATAAGATTAAGATATTTGAATTACTTTCTAAGAGTAGAGAAGAGTAAAGCTGGGATAGGTAAATAATGTGATCAGATTTACCATTTGAAAATATGATCTGTGTATATAGAAGGATGCAAGGGAGATAAAGCAGGAAGTAAGATCTGTTAGAAAAAGTTGTAGGGGTGCCTGGGTGGCTCAGTCATTAAGCATCTGCTTTGGTTCAGGTCATGATCCCACAGTCCTGGAATTTAACCCTGGACTGGGCTCCCTGGCGGGAAGGCTGCTTCTTCCTCTTCCTCTCCCCTGGCTTGTGTTCCCTTTCTCACTCTCTTGCTCTCTCTCTCTCTGTTAAATAAACAAACAAACAAACAAATAAATAAATGAATGAATGAATAAATAAATCCTTAAAAAAATAAAAGAAAATATTATAGTGGTTTAGGTGTATATGGTATCTTGCCCTGGAATGGTTGTGGTGGAGGTGGTAATAAGCAGCCACAACTGGCATATATTCTAATGGGGCATTTTCCAAACTGAACAATGTATGGATGAATACATAGAGGAATGGAATATCGTCAAGACTCTGTGCTTGGACTGAAGATCAATAATCAGTATAAGCCATATGGGGGCATCCTTTCTATCATTATCTAAATAACATTCTGGGTACATATTTTGTGTGACAGCAAACAGTCCAATACTTCTCCAATGCTTCTGAAGAATCATAAAGTCAATTTTTTTTGCTAGTTGTTCTTTTTTTTTTTTTTTTTGCATGTCATTTAAAATTGCTGTTCAGTGCTTCTTTTCCATTCTTCACTGTTGATTTTATAATGTATTCTCCCTCTTGCTGTATTTTGCCCAGTATGCTTCACTCTCTAAATATGGAAGATAGCATCTGTCTTTTTTACCCAAGGTGTCAATAACACAACTTTATTAAATAAATTCTATTAAAATTTGAAGATAGCCACATATGAGAACTATAAGCCAAATATTACTATAGTTAAAATTTATTTGACATGCTACTTCTTAAGGAATTACTGTGACTGATTTCTTTATTAAGCTTCTTAGTTGCTTCTGATATCTAGAGCAAATATTCCTTCCTACACAGGAGCCCTCTCTTGTTTTTAATTTCTCATACATTCCAAGGGGCATAAGGCCTTGTATTGGCCTCTTAAAGGAAGCCCAAATCCATTGCCTTAATAATGACTTATGTATCCAGAGCTTTTATACAATTGAGAGCATCTTTGCTGTTCAATGTCTACAAACTTACCACTCCAGAATACGATTTTGCTTTATCTTGCATATTCAGAAAGTTTGCAGCAATCCCACACCCTGTCTTCTTCCGGCACACACACACAAACACACACACACACAAACACAAAATCATGTAGTCCTAAGTCCCAAAGTTAATTTCAAATATTTACCTCTGGCAATACAAAGAATTTTCAGCATTTGAAATTAAATGTTATTGTGGTTGTTTTGTCTTCTGAAGGCTTCAAATAGCTCAGATAAAAGTTTTACTGTGGCTTAAAATCCCTCCCCAAATTCTACAAGTGAAAAGCTATTCCTTATAGTAGTTGCAGTATTTTTAATTTTAGAGCAAACCCTAGTGATGATAGCTTTTCAACATGTTACATAAAGTGTGTGTTGGGTAAATGCAGGGAATATTTGTAATTTGTTAGTATTAATGCCCTACTTCTAATTAGACATGAAAATAATTGGAATTGATAGGAACTTGAACTATTACTCCAAGTCACCAGGTAACCTACATTCAACATTTCATGCAACCATGTGGGTACTCATCCCAGACATTTGTAGTTTTTTGTATTTAAGGTAAATATGAGTATGATAGAGAGGTATATTTTTTACCAGTCTCAACAACTGAGTTTAAAAGACTGATAACATTTGTGTTTGCATTATCCTGCACAACTACTGTGACCATAGTCCCCTGATCAAACTCCTTTGGAATTAGCCGTCATATAGCCTGTCAAGTCTGTACTCATGGATGTTGCAGTTTCGCATATTATCCATATCATAGTGATTACGTATGATATTCCTCATCAGAAAGTACAAGAGAAAATTAGGGAACAAAATCAATATGCTCTTGCTATATTTATTGACCTTGTCAAAATAGGATATAATGAGTAAGCTGCACTCTGAGTGTTGATTTTTCATTGTCATCTTCATTTACTGGTAGCAGCATTCTTATCTTCTAAAAGGAACTCTGAAGATCAATAGAACTACTAAAAATTTTGACTCACCTATAGCTGAGCTACCCTTTGATTTGGATCTGCTTTATTATAGTCACTGACAGATTAGAAAACTTGGAAATGCATCTGTATTATGCCAAAGTAAATAAAGAATGTTAAAAAAATTCCAGGAAATTGTTTTGCTATGACCCACACCAAAGGGGTTGATTATTTACAATAGACAAGGGTTTTCAGTCTTTTAATATCTAATTCTAGGTAAAAATCATTTCCTCAAAAAGAACTGTCTGCAAGAGACATATCTCAGCTAATTTCCATAGAGCATCTTCAGCATGACACTAAATGTATATTTTTTAAGTTTCATAATTTAAAGAGAATTATTGCCTTTTCTATAAGATAGTTTCATTTTACCAATGATTCCACCTTTGGGAAGGTTGTACTACAACTGGAGATAATTGTAGAGTCCTAAGAGAGAAACTCCTCCAAGTATCTTGTTTCATATGGGATGACCCTGGGAAAAAAAGTGTCATTTTACTTAACTAGAGGAATATTTAAAGTGAGTACTTTGAACTGTTGGTGGGAATCCAAATTGGAGCAGCCACTATGGAAAACAGTATGGAAGTTCCTCAAAAAATTACAAATAGCACTACCATATGATCCAGAAATTCTACTACTGGGTATTTACCCAAAGAAAATGAAAACACTAATTTGAAAAGATATATGTACCCCTATGTTTATTGCAGCACTATTTACAATAGTCAAGATGGAAGCAACCCAAGTGTTCCTGAGAGATGAACGGATAAAGAAGATTTAGTGTATATACACAATGGACTATTATTCAGCTATAAAAAAAAAAGAATGAAATCTTGCCATTTGCAACAACATTGGTGGACCTAGAGGGTATAATGCTAAATTACAGAAGTCAGACAGAGAAATACAAATGCCGTATGATTTTACTCATGTTTGGAATTTAAGAAACAAAATAAATGAACAAGCAAAGAAAAAAAGAGATTAAAAAAAACCCGCACACACACACACATAAAACAGTCTCTTACTTATCAGGATGCCTGGCTTGCTCAATTGCTTAAGCTGGTTAAGCAGTTGCCTTCTGCTGGAGTCATGACCCCAAGGTTCTGGGATTGAGTCTGGATTAAGACTCCTTGCTCAGCAGGGAGCATGCTTCTTCCCTGCCTGCCTGTCCTCTGCTTGTGCTCTCTCTCCTTCTCTCTCTCTCTCTTTGGAAAATAAACAAAATAAAATCTTAAAAAAAACACACTTATCTTGATGAGCAGTGAAAATGTATACAATTATTGAATCACTGTATTGTACACCTGAAATTAATACACTATGTTAATTATACCTGAATAAAAATTTCAAAATAAAATATATATAAATATATATATATATATAGAGAGAGAGAGAGTCAGTGCATTGAATTCCTGGGTACAGATGAATTTTAATGCAAAAGTTAATTAATGTTCCCCTTGTTCTACCTATTGTACGAAGTCATTTGACATATTCTATAGGGGACACATATTTTATATTCAGAACTTCATCTGCAGTACATTGCAATATGCATTTAGATTTCAATATACATTTAGAATCGTTTCCTCCTTTTAAAATTATTCTCAGTGTTTCCCAGTATTCACCAGCTTGTTAAATCTCATTTTCCATGAGCACCGCAAATCACGTTTAGCTAGGGAGCCATTTACTTTCAGTAAAAGGTCTGGTTATTCATCAGGATTAAATATGTAAGTATATCTGAGAATCCCTAGAGAATTACTATTTGCTCCCCAAGTCCAGGCCAGCTATTAGGTATCATAGTGACTAAATGCTTGTTGAAGTTTCCTGCTATTACCTTTAACTGTCATCACATCATGATGATGCTAACTTCCTATAGCTTCTGGACAAATCTCTTTCCTAGGCTGCTACTGCTTTCCTCATAGCAGTTTCATTTCAATTACAGTTTTTACCCTTATTTCACTAGAATAATTGTTGAGACC
>ML104739.1:46790-101761 GCA_003697995.1 Taxidea taxus jeffersonii | reverse complement strand
TGCTAGAGCTTGTACAGGAATTCAGTAAAGTGTCAGGATATAAAATCAATGCACAGAAATCAGTTGCATTTCTTTACACCAACAACAAGACAGAAGAAAGAGAAATTAAGGAGTCAATCCCATTTACAATTACACCCAAAACCATAAGATACCTAGGAATAAACCTCACCAAAGAGGCAAAGAATCTATACTCAGAGAACTATAAAGTACTCATGAAAGAAATTGAGGAAGACACAAAGAAATGGAAAAATGTTCCATGCTCATGGATTGGAAGAATAAATATTGTGAAAATGTCTATGCTACCTAAAGCTATCTACACATTTAATGCAATGCCTATCAAAATCCCATCCAATTTTTTCAAAGAAATGGAACAAATCATCCTAAAATTTATATGGAACCAGAAAAGACCTCGAATAGCCAAAGGAATATTGAAAAAGAAAACCAAAGTTGGTGGCATCACAATTCCAGACTTCAAGCTCTACTACAAAGCTGTCATCATCAAGACAGTATGGTACTGGCAAAAAAACAGACACATAGATCAATGGAACAGAATAGAGAGCCCAGAAATAGACCCTCAACTCTATGGTCAACTAATCTTTGACAAAACAGGAAAGAATATCCAATGGAAAAAAGACAGCCTCTTCAACAAATGGTGTTGGGAAAATTGGACAGCCACATGCAGAAAAATGAAATTGGACCATTTCCTTACACCACGCACGAAAATAGACTCAAAATGGATGAAGGACCTCAATGTGAGAAAGGAATCCATCAAAATCCTTGAGGAGAACACAGGCAGCAACCTCTTCGACCTCAGCCACAGCAACTTCTTCCTAGGAACAATGCCAAAGGCAAGGGAAGCAAGGGAAAAAATGAACTATTGGGACTTCATCAAGATCAAAAGCTTTTGCACAGCAAAGGAAACAGTCAACAAAACCAAAAGACATATCAGATAAAGGGCTAGTATCCAAAATCTATAAAAAGCTTAGCAAACTCAACACCCAAAGAACAAATAATCCAATCAAGAAATGGGCAGAGGACATGAACAGACATTTCTGCAAAGACATCCAGATGGCCAACAGACACATGAAAAAGTGCTCCACATCACTGGGCATCAGGGAAATACAAATTAAAACCACAATGAGATACCACCTCACACCAGTCAGAATGGCTAAAATGAACAAGTCAGGAAATGACAGATGCTGGCGAGGATGTGGAGAAAGGGGAACCCTCCTACACTGTTGGTGGGAATGCAAGCTGGTGCAACCACTCTGGAAAACAGCATGGAGGTTCCTCAAAAAATTGAAAATGGACTACCTTATGACCCAGCAATTGCACTACTGGGTATTTACCCTAAAGATACAAACGTAGTGATTCAAAGGGGCACGTGTACCCGAATGTTTATAGCAGCAATGTCCACAATAGCCAAGTTATGGAAAGAACCTAGATGTCCATCAACAGATGAATGGATAGAGAAGAGGTGGTATATATATATACAATGGAATACTATGCAGCCATCAAAAGAAATGAAATCTTACCATTTGCGACGACATGGATGGAACTAGAGCGTATTATGCTTAGCGAAATAAGTCAACTGGAGAAAGACAACTATCACACGATCTCCCTGATATGAGGAAGTGGAGATGCAACGGGGGTGGGGGTTAAGGTGGTAGGAAAAGGAAAAATGAAACAAGATGGGATCAGGAGGGAGACAAACCAAAAGAGACTCTTAATGTAATAAAACAAACTGAGGGGGGTGGGGGGGAAGAGGGGTTGGGAGAGGGTGGTGGAGTTACATTATATGTTTAAATAAAAAAGCTTAAATAAAAAAATTTATATTTTAACAATTACCATATACTAAAATTAACTTTTTGTGTACAGTTCCATGAATTTTAACACATACATAAATGTGTAACCACTACTACAATCAAATAGTCTTATCACTCCAAAAAAAAATCCTCTCTCCTACAATCCCTTTATACTCACACCACATCCCTATTCCTAACCACTGATCTGCATACTACACTTTCATCTTCTCCAAAATGTCATATAAATGTAATTATAAAGTACATAACCTTTGAGACTCATCCAAATGGCTCCATGAGTCAACAGCCCCTTCCTTTGGATTGCTAGGATATTGGGTTGTTTCCACTTTGGAGTGATTATGACCAAAACTTCCATAAGCGTTCATGTACAGGTTTAGATATGAACACAAGTTTCATTTTCCTGTGATATAAATACCCAAGAGCATGATTGAGTCAATGCTAAGTGTACATTTAATTTTGTAAGTAATTGCCAACCTGTTTTATAGAGTGACATACCATTTTCAACTCCTATCATCAATATATGAGAATTCCCGTGGCCTCCAAGCACTCAGTGTTGTGAGTTTGGTTTTTATTTTAGCCATTCTAATGGATGTGTGGATGTGTATAGGTATCTCATTGTGCTTTGAAATTTGTATTTCCCTAAAATTAATGATGTTGAAGATCTTTTCTTGTGTTTATTTGAAATTGGTCTATTTGGGAAAATAAAAAAGTTCATGTATGCCCCAAAATCTCAAGTCAATTCTATATGAAAATAAAGTAAAACTTATAGTGTCAACGAATTTATCAGTTGTTTGTTTTGATTTAACCTGACTTCTTAACTATACCATTTATCTTGTTCAATGGGCTCTACACCTGTTTCTAGGGCCTAATTTGAATCATATCTGAGTCTCAATCTCTTTTAAATTTGATTTCTTTGGATGGTTTTCTACTTTTTTTTTTCAGTTATCTTTCTCCTGATGATATTCACACCTACCCTCTCTGAATGCTAGACCTACATTTTCTCTTACCTAATGAATCTTTCAACCTTAATGTGCTACATCACTCTAATAGTCTAGAGCCATTAAGTCTCATTTTTCCCGTACCTTTTCCCACACCTTTCCCATACTTGTAAATGCAAAAATCATGTTCATCCTGCAAACTGAAACTTGGTATTATTTTTGACTACTTTTCTTTGTTCTCATAAAGAATAGTCCAGATTTGTCTTTGTGATGTCTCTGTTTCCCATTATCGAATTCTTCAGTACATTTATGCCATGTAGACGCCTCCTAATTGGCCTCTTTGTACCTAGCCCAATTTAACCATTACCATTTAAATCTTCCTAAAATATCATTATCTTATTCTAAAGTAAAAAAGTAAAATATAGGGGCACCTGGGTGGCTCAGTGGGTTAAGCCACTGCCTTCGGCTCAGGTTATGATCTCAGGGTCCTGGGATCGAGTCCCACATCGGGCTCTCTGCTCAGCAGGGAGCCTGCTTCCTCCTCTCTCTCTCTCTGCCTGCCTCTCTGCCTACTTGTGATCTCTCTCTGTCAAATAAAAATTAAAAAAAAATCTAAAAAAAAAAAAAAGTAAAATATAAACAAATGTGAAAGAGTAAAGGCAAATTTACAACTTGAGTTCAATTAGAGATTTTAGATTAATCTATTTTTAGTTTTACATAGAGCAACTGAACAGATAAAGAAAATGAATCTTAATGTTAAAAACAAAAAATGAAATAAAATATTTAAAAAGTAATGAAAAAGAAAATGTCAAAAAGTAGCCATGCTGACTTGAGAAAAACAAAACAGAACTAAAAAAGAAAAGAACATAATTTTTAAACAGTGAATGACTTACTCAGTAAATGTGTTAAACTCAGTGAATAAGTTAAATGGCAGGTTAATCAAAGCTAAAGAGAGAATCAGGAACTTGTAGACAAGAAAAAATTTACCCAGACTGTAGCACAGAATAACAAGCAGATGAAGATCAGGAAAAGAAGATTAGATGAACATTCGTCTAAATGAGAAGGCTGGAAATATATCTAAAGAGACCCAAGAAAGAATAGAAAGAGTTGAAAAGAACATACATTTGCAAATCTAATCCTGAGAAACTTCCAGCTCTGATGAAAGATATGAATCCATAAGATACAAAAGGCACATTCTATACTAAGAAGGTTAAATATCTAGAAATACATTTCTAAAGATACAGAGAAGAACTTGAAAGCAGCTACAGAGATAGATCGATCACACATACAATGACAATCACACTGATCCCACACATTAACAGCAACAATGGAAATTAAAAGGGATTATAATATTATTTTCAAAATATTAAGAGAAAGGAATTATCAACCTACTATTGTGAATCCAGTGAAGTTATCGTTGAAAAACTAGGGCAAAATAAAAGTATTTCCAGATCAATAATAAAGCTTACTACGAAGACTTTATCCAAAGACACTTCTAAAAATTGTACTTCAGGGAAAAGGAAAATGATCCCTAATATGCAAAGAAGCACAGTGAAGAAAGAAATTGGGACATATGTAAATAAATAAAAACAACTGTTATCTATATAAAAACTGCAGTGATGATGGTGGTAGTATAATGATGATGCTTGCATGGTGGTGGTAATATCTAGTTTGTGGAGTTAAAAAGAACTATAAATAAAATACAGAATAACAGTACATTAAAAGTCCAGGAGTGGTTATACTTACATGTTTTAATGGATTTTAATTTGTTTAATGAAAGAATACTACTGATTACTTTTACTTTATTAAGTACATTTGATAAAATGCCAAGAATAATCATTAAAAGAATAAAAATGAAATCTATAACTTTCAAACAAATAAAGGAGAAGCAAAAACATACAAAGAGGCAAACAATTTAATTAATACAATGTGGTAATGGATGCACAACTCTCTCAATACACTAAAATACCCTATATTGTGGGCGCCTGGGTGGCTCAGTGGGTTAAGCCTCTGCCTTTGGCTCAGGTCATGATCTCAGGGTCCTGGGATCCAGGCTCTCTGTTCAGGGGAGCCTGCTTCCCTTTTCCCCCACCGCCTGCCTCTCTGCCTACTTGTGATCTCTCTCTGTCAAATAAATAAATAAAATCTTTAAAAAACAAACAAGCAAAACCACTATATCATATACTTTAAATGGGTGAATGGTATAGTCTGTGGATTGTATGTAAAAAAACAAAAAACAAAAAACTGTTACCGACATTTCTGCAAAGAAGACATCCAGATGGCCAACAGACACATGAAAAAGTGCTTCACATCACTGGGCATCAGGGAAATACAAATCAAAACCACAATGAGATACCACCTCACACCAATCAGAATGTCTACAATTAACAAATCAGGAAATGACAGATGCTGGCGAGGGTGCGGAGAAAGGGGAACCCTCCTACACTGTTGGTGGGAATGCAAGCTGGTGCAAAGACTCTGGAAAACAGCATGGAGATTCCTCAAAAAGTTGAAAATAGAGCTACCTTACAACCCAGCAATTGCACTACTGGGTATTTACCCTAAACATATAAACATAGTGATCTGAAGGGGCATGTGCACCCGAATGTTTATAGTAGCAATGTCCACAATAGCCAAACTTTGGAAAGAACCTAGATGTCCATCAACAGATGAATGGTAAAGAAGATGTGGTACATATATGCAATGGAATACTATGCAGCCATCAAAAGAAATGAAATCTTGCCATTTGCGACGACATGGATGGAACTAGAGGGTATTATGTTTAGCGAAATAAGTCAATTGGAGCAAGACAACTATCATATGACCTCCCTGATATGAGGAAGTGGAGATGCAATGGGGGGGGTGTTGGAGGGTAGGAAAAGAATAAATGAAACAAAATGAGATCGGGAGGGAGACAAACCAAAAGAGACTCTTAATGTCACAAAACAAACAGGGAGGTGGGGGGGAGTGGTGTAGGGAGAAGGTGGTGGGGTTATGGACATTGGGGAGGGTATGTGCTATGGTGAGTGCTGTGAAGTGTGTAAACCTAGTGATTCAGAGACCTGTACCCCTGGGGCTAAAAATACATTATATGTTTATACAAAAATTTAAAAAAATTTTTAAAAACCTGTTACCAAAATAACCCAATCCAAAGTAAATTAAGACAACTATGTTTTGGTTTCCTCTATAAATGCCCTGATACTTCAAACTGGGACAGATTATAGTTACTGGCAAACATAATAGGCTTATAAAAAGCATAAAAATAACAGTGGAAGGAAAAAAAGTTAATAAATGTGGAAATACATATATGGTATGCAAATAAATGCACAGTTTGGAATAAGAGTAGATAGACAACCAAATTCAGCTAAATGCAGGTAAAAGTTAAAATGCCAGTATGACTCAGAACATTTGGAAAAAATCATACTTCTAGAAAAAGGGGTACGTTTTAAAAATAAAACATAAATAATCAAAATTCTAATTATAATTAAGATAATGCAGAAATGTTCATAACAAACTTTTCTTGCCACTAGAAATTATTTATGAATGAAACACCTGGGTGGCTCAGTCGGTTAAGCGTCTGCCTTCCCCTTGGAAACACCTTTGACAATTTAGACAAGAGATAGGGCCAAAGGTGGGGGAGTTCAGCAAATAAAAAATAACAATGTAAAATGAAACAGGAAATGCTTGAAATTTTGGGGAGAGCTGAACCTAGGGTATATTAATTTCCCATTTTAAGTTATTAATTTCTTGATATTAGCTTCCTAATTAGAACCTTTTTTGCTTTTTGTCTAACAGGAAAAATATTTTAATTGCCATGTAGGGAAAACCTGAAATAAGAAAAGCTAAAGAAAGAACAGGTTTAAAGGTAAGATTGGAAACTTAGTTTTGGATATGTTAAGTTTGAGATGCATGGCTGTGTCAAATAAGCAACCAATACAGAGTTAAGGGGAGTGATCAGGGCTGGAAATGTTTATTTGTTATAAATGGTGCTTAAAACTATATAGATGGGGGCGCCTGGGTGGCTCAGTGGGTTAAAGCCTCTGCCTTCGGCTCGGGTCATGATCCCAGGGTCCTGGGATCGAGTCCCATATCAGGCTCTCTGCTCAGCAGGGGGCCTGCTTCCTCCCCTCTCTCTGCCTGCCTCTCTGCCTACTTGTGATCTCTGTCTGTCAAATAAATAAATAAAATCTTTAAAAAAAAAAACCTGTATAGATGTACTTGCCTAAATGACACTAAAAATCATGAAAATGAATGAGATCACTAAAAGTAAATGTAAGTGGAGAAGAGATTGTGAGAGAAGTGGGCAAAATATTAAAATGTCACTGTGTCTTATTCTAGAACAAGTTTTCAGAAATCTTTCTGTCAACATTTCCTTAACATTGGCCTATTATTAAGGTGTGAGAACTTATGAAATGAGAAGGATATCATTTGTGGGGATGTTAGTCTTTGATGAATTTGGGGGGAGTAGGGTAGGAAGATATAGCTAATTTAGCAAATATTCTCCCAAAGTAATCCAGTGTGAAAAGTTAACCAAAAAAGAATAACTTCTAATAAATGTCTCTAAATGAGTTTGCCCCTCCTTTATTCCTCAAATCTCTTTTCTCTCCTTTTCCTTCACTCTTTTACCCTACTCATCAACACCTCATCACTCATCAACATCAAGAACACCTCATCTCCTAACACTGGCGCTCTGATTTTTGTCTGGCATCCACTTCTTTGGGATAAATTAAAAAAGAAAGTGAAATGCTAATTCAAACAGTTCTAAAAAGCCTTTCTGAACTGGAGAGAAAAGGGGTATTGAATTTTTTCTACCCATTTTCCACTGCTTTGCATATGTTAGCACTTAATCTCTCTCTCTCTCTCTCTCTTTCTCTCTCTCTCTCTCTCTCTCTCTCTCTCTCTCACACACACACACACACACACACACACACACACACACACTCAATCTATCCTCTACACCCTTGCCAGGGACATTTTTCAAATCTGATCATGTCACTTTTCCACTTGAATTTTTCCAATGTCATCCTTTATGTAAAGGAAATAAAAGTTAATTTTCCTCCTTTTTCCCTAGTTATATTGATTTTTTAAATACAAAAGAGGTAATGCTTTATGCATTATTCTGTAATTTTGTTTCCTGCTTTACTTTATTTCTTGAAGAATTTTTCATCCCCATACATTCTTGATTAGCATTGCATAATATGGACATACTTTATCTGTGTACAAAGAGGATTTCTTTGTTTTTAATAACTAAAAAACAAACAAAATAAATCTGTATAAATACTCACGAATGGAGGAAATGATTATTTCTATACCTTGGTGCTAAACTTATAAGCATGCACACAAAATGGTCTGGCCCTTGCAACTTCTCTAATATTATTGCATATCATTCTCCCCTCTGATCACTACACTTCTCTTCTTTTCCTCAAACCCAACCAACACATTCTTTGACTTATTCGCCACTGAATACCTAGCAGCTAACAGCACAATGACATTTTTTCTTTACAGTGACATATTTTTATCAATTCAAAAACATGGGTTGAATAAATGAATGAGTGAATGAAATTCTACTTGTCTAACCTCACTTCATATAATTTCTCACCCACACTTTCCGTCCTAAAAATACTGAGCTTTTAGTCCCCCAAATGAGGCCATTTTCTCATTCACTTTTCCATATCTCTGCACAGGCAGTGTCCCTTTCCTCACAAGCACCCATCATTTATCCAAATCCCTACAGAACTTTCAAGTTCCTAAATGTAGTTATGTTTAGACTCCCCTCCACGTAAAATTAGTGCCACTTCTATGATTCCATCATACTTTGCCTTCTCAAAACCTGATTTGTGTTTAACATTTGGTTAATAATAGTTCCAAATTATTACTATGCCTTCCTATTACTGTACCCAGTACTCACACACATTATATCATCCTACAAGTTCAGAGTGTTTTGATATTCAGCCCTAAGTTCACCAACGAACAGATATAATGTCAGGGGTGGGGTTCAAGGCCTGTGTGACTTCAAAACCCACTTTCCATTACGCAACAATACCTATTCAGTAAGTACTTGAATAATATACTCCTCAGAGTGACTACTTGATTTTGCATAAAGTTAAATGTTCATCTTTAGTATCTATGTAAATCCAATCAAGAAATGCAATCAAGTGAAATAAAAGTACATTACATATTTCTTCAAAAGAGATAAATAGCTAATAAGCACACGAAACAGTGCTCAACATAGCCTTCAAAAAAACCCAAGTCAAAATCACAATATGCTGCCACCTCATACTCACTAGAAATACTGTAACCAAAAAGACAGACAATAAAAAAATGTTGGCCAGGGTGTGGAGAAATATGAACATTATACAGTGTTGGTGGGAACATAAGTAGTGCAAGCACTTTGGGAAATAGTCTGACAGTTCCTCAGAAGGTTAATAGAGACTTACCATATGATCCAGCAATTCCTCCTAGATATATACTCCAGAGAAATTAAAACACACAACCACATAAAACCTTGTACATGAATCTTCACAGCAACATTATTCATAATAGACAAAAAGAAGAAACAAC
The DNA here is from genome assembly GCA_003697995.1 of Taxidea taxus jeffersonii. Lineage (NCBI taxonomy): Eukaryota > Metazoa > Chordata > Mammalia > Carnivora > Mustelidae > Taxidea > Taxidea taxus. The sequence continues at coordinate 92,439 of ML104739.1, read as the reverse complement.
CCAAATGTCCATCAAGGATGAAATGATAAATAAAATGTGATATACCCATAAAATAAAATGTTCTTTGGCCATAAAAAGGAATAAAGTACTGATACATGCTACAACATTGATGAACCTTCAAAACATTCTGAGTCAAAGAAGCCACTTATGTTATGATTCCATTATATGAAATATCCAAAATAAGCATATCTATACAGCAAGTAGATTAGAGGTTTCCTAGGACTAGGAGAAGTGGAGAGTGACTGCTAATAAGAACAGGTTTCAGGGCGCCTGGGTGGCTCAGTGGGTTAAAGCCTCTGCCTTCAGCTCAGGTCATGATCCCAGGGTCCTGGATCGAGCCCCGAATCGGGCTCTCTCCTCAGCAGGGAGCCTACTTTCTCCTCTCTCTCTGCCTACTTGTGATCTGTCTGTCAAATAAATAAATAAAATCTTTAAAAAAAAAACACAGGTTTTATTTTGGGGTGAGAGAAGTATTCTAAGATAGTGGTGATAGTTTATAACTGTAAATATACTAAAAACAACTGAATTCTTCATGTTAGGCAGGTGAACTGTATGGTATCTGAATTATATGTCAATAAAGATGTTACAGGGGAAAAAAAGAAACTGATGGGCCTAGATCTACCTTTGGTTTTATTTATCTGTGACATGGGAGAATAAAATACATTACAGGGGCACTTTGGTGGCTCAGTTAGTTAAGCGTCGGCCTTTGGCTCAGGTCATGATCAAAGGATCTGAGGATCCATCCCCACATTGGGCTACCTGCTCAGCGGGAAGTCTGCTTTTCCCTCTTCCTCTGCCTCTACAATATGGTAGTACCAAAGGAAATACCCTTTGAGATAACTACTATCGTCAAACTGCTGAAATTTGTATGGATCCTTCACATCTATGTTTTTGTGCTTCTGCTGCATAGCATATATAGCCACAGGTTATGGTTATGCAAAATATGGAAAATATTAAAATATATATAAATTTGGGGCACCTGGGTGGCTCAGTGGGTTAAAGCCTCTGCTTTCGGCTCAGGTCATGATCCCAGGGTCCTGGGATCGAGCCCCGCATCGCACTCTCTGTTCCGCGGAGAGCCTGCCTCCTCCTCTCTCTCTGCCTGCCTCTCTGCCTACTTGTGATCTTTGTTTGTCAAATAAATAAATAAATAAAATCTTAAAATATATATATATATAAATTCAATATAAAATATTTTTAAACATATTTTTAAAGATTATTTATTTTCGAGAGAGGAAGTGTGGTGGGGAGGGGCAGAGGGAGAGGAAAAGAGAAACTGTAGGCATACTTCATGGTGAGCATGGGGCCTGACCCAGGGCTCCATCTCATGACCCTGAGATCATGACCTTAGCTGAAACCAAGAGTCAAATGCTCAACCGACTGCACCATCCAAGCACCCCAATATAAAATATGTATTTACTTTGTGTTTTATATTTTAAATTAATTTTGTATTTAATTTTGTGTTCCCTAGGGTAAATATATGGTAGTAGAACAGCTGGGTTGTAAGGAGTGAGCAATTTCAACTCTATTAAGTAGATAGTAGTTATTATCTCAAGGAAAGAAAAGAGGGAATAGAAGTGGAGTGCAGAAAAGCCTCCATCTTTCTGAGCAACCCTTATTTTTTCAAAGGATTCAAAGAAATATTGTAAAATGTTTACATTTGCTTAATCAACATGAGTATCCATTATATTATTGTCTGTATTTTCTTTCAGTTTGGGCATATTTTAATTTAGCCAATAATATTATACCAATATTAATGTCCACTTTTGAAAACTGTATTATTGATACATAAGATGCTAACTAACAGTAGGAGAAGCAAGGTGGTCATAAAGGAACTCTTCATGCTTTCTTTGTAATTCTAAAATTAGTACAAAATAAAAAGATTATCATTTTTATTTTTTTAAAGATTTTATTTATTTATTTGACAGAGATCACAAGTAGGCAGAGAGGCAGGCGGGGGGGGCGGGGGGAAGCAGGCTCCCTACTGAGCAGAGAGCCTGATGTGGGGCTCAATCCCAGGACCCTGAGATCATGACCTGAGCCGAAGGCAGAGGCTTAACCCACTGAGCCACCCAGGCACCCCAAGATTATCATTTTTAAAATAAAAACAATAAGGTATCAAAAAATATTAAAAACATGTACTTGTAGGGGCACCTGGCTTGCTCAGTCAGTAGAGTGTCCCATTCTTGATTTCAGAGCTGTGAGTTTGAGCCCCATGTTGGGTACAAAATCACTTAAAAAAATAAAAAATCTTTTAAAAAATGTACATACATGCAGACATGAAGTAGTGATGATAATCCCTATTAGTATTACTTTGAGAAATCAATATTTAGAAGATCTTTTTTAAAAGCCCAACTAAGGGATGAAAGGTCAACAATTTATATCTTATCAAATTTGTGCCTCCTCAGCAAATTGTGGCATTATTTCAATGTGCATCTTATTTTATTTTAGCATGGAAATCTCCAAGTTGGAAGAAAGCTTGAGAGAATAATATTAGTGCCCCAACTACAAGGCAAACTTCCATTCAAATCATTTCAGAAAGATGGCTGTTCCCCTGGAGCTAATAATACATTATATTTTAATTTAAAAAAGAAAGAAAGATGGCTGTTTTCCCTTGTTTAAAATCCTTCAAAATGGAGGGACGCCTGGGTGGCTCAGTTGGTTAAGCGGCTGCCTTTGGCTCAGGTCATGATCCCAGCGTCCTGGGATGGAGTCCCACATTGGGCTCCTTGCTCGGCAGGGAGCCTGCTTCTCCCTCTGCCTCTGCCTGCCTCTCTGTCTGCCTGTGCTCACTCTCTCTCTCTCTCTAACAAAAAAAAAAAAAAAAATCCTTCAAAATGGAAATAACATTACCTTTAATAACAATGTATTTAAAATCTGCCAGTCAAGAAAGTATTTACATATCTGTTTATTGTGTACTCCTATACATTAGAATGTAAGTTCACCTCAGATCCCAGCAACTAAGATAATGCCTTGCACATCTTGGAAATCCAGTAAGTTTTAAGAAAGAAAGACAATATATGATTATTATATCTAAGACCTTATTTTTCTTATTTCATTATTCCTTTATCTCTTGTTTGTATGTTAAGTAAGTATACTTGGAGTTTTAATTGTCCAATTTTTAGTAACAGCTTATCTTAAATAATTCATTTAGTCTCTTTCTCTTACAGTTAAAATAAAACATGTATTTTAATACTAAACTCAAAGATACACCTGTTATTAAAGTAAGATTTCTTTGCAAATAAATAGTTATAGTTAGCAGAAAACATTCCACTTAATATAATATTTTTGTTAATTATCCACAAGTCACATGCTGGTTGACATTTGCCATGTAAAATAAAGCCTTTGGGTCTCACATTTTTACTTACATACTGGTTTATGTGAACTCTTTCAATTCCCACTGAGATTACCTGATGTACAAAAAATTCTTATATTTAAATAATATTAATGTTAAGAATTAAATCCACCCTCCTAAATCACCTAGGGAATGTAAAGTTTAAAGTTCATATAGTCACTTCATCAGTAATTTATAAAATTTACAGAAGCATTTGTGGGAATATAACAAGTTGGATATGGGAATATATTAATCAATTACTGGCAGAATGGCAATAGAGAAATCAGAAAGTTAATGTCTTACCGGCTAGAGGAGAGCACAGAGTGCTTGCTGCAGACAGATGGGAGTGTTGCTTCAAAAACAGGGTGAAGTCCCCAAAAGTGGAAAGCCATAGAAGGAAACCCCATATATATTATATATATATAAATTTATTTATATATTTAATATAAATATGAAATATAAATATATCTATATAATATTAATAATTATATATAAGCATACACTTAATTTTATATATATATATATACACACACACATATATATACCCTTATTTATAGAAAGAAAGGGAGGGAGAGTAAACGAAAACATTTCCTGCTTAAATGAAAGGCATTTAGAAGAAATGAGAGTTAGAACATCATCAATGGATGACAAGAATAGACAGTAAAAGTTTCTTAAGAGACAGGATATTTACAGGGCTTCAAAGTAAGTCTTCAAAACTTGCATATTAATTTAAAAAGGGAAAAATACAGGTGTGTCTGGCTGGCTAGGTTGGAAAGCATATGACTCTTGGTCTTGGAGTCATGAGTTGGAGCCCCGCGCATGGTGTAGAGCTTACCTAAAAAAATAATAATAATAATAAGGAAAAATACAAAGGAGGGGTGCCTGGCTTGTTCAGTCAGTAGAGCATGCAATTCCTGGCCTCAGGGTTGCGAGTTTGAGCCCCAGTTTGGTATACATATTACTTAAAATAAAAAATAATTAATTAAAAAATAAAAATACAAAGGAAAAACATGTGGACATCACCTTAACCAAGTGGTCAAAATTCGTATCTCAGGGGCGCCTGGGTGGCTCAGTTGGTTAAACGGCTGCCTTCGGCTCAGGTCGTGATCCCAGGGTCCTGGGATCGAGCTCCACGTCGGGTTCTCTGCTCAGCGGTGAGCCTGTTTCTCCCTTTCCCTCTGCCTGCCTCTCTGCCTACTTGTGTTCTCTCAAATAAATAAATAAATTATCTTTAAAAAAAAAAAATTCGTATCTCAGTAATACTTGAAAAAAATCAGTAACATGTGCATCTTGATATGCTATACTAAAAAAAAAAACAAATATTACTCAGTGTTATTCCTGAAAAATTATGTGTAAATTTAATTTAATTCTGAATAAACATCATAAAATGCAAATCAAGGTACATATCACCCATATACTTTAAAAATATCAAAGTCAAGGGGCGCCTGGGTGGTTCAGTGTGTTAAGCCTCTGCCTTTAGCTCAGGTCATGATCCCAGGGTCCTGGGATCGAGCCCCGAATCGGGCTCTCTGCTCAGTGGGGAGCCTGCTTCCTCCTCTCTCTCTGCCTGCTTCTCTGCCTACTTGTGATCTCCATCTGTCAAATAAATAAATAAAATCTTAAAAAAAAAATCAAAGTCAAGATAAAAGAAATTGAGAATTAATTCAGATTAAAAAAGAATCTTGGGGACGCCTGGGTGGCTCAGTTGGTTAAGCGGCTGCCTTCGGCTCAGGTCATGATCCCAGCGTCCTGGGATCGAGTCCCGCATCGGGCTCCTTGCTCAGCAGGGAGCCTGCTTCTCCCTCTGCCTCTGCCTACCACTCTGTCTGCCTGAGCTCCGTGCTCTCTCTCTCTCTCTCTCTAATAAATATCTTTAAAAAAAAAAAGAATCTTGAAGAAGACAAGAGAAATAAATGCAATGTATGACACTAGATTAGATACTAGCCTGAAGGGGGAAAAACTTATAAAGAATATTAAGACAACTGATAAAATTTGAATATGAAATGTAGATTGTTAAGTAATACTACTGTATCAGTGTTAAATGCCTTGGTTTTGACAAATGGACTATGGTTATGTGAGAGAAGTATTTGTTCTTAGAATATACAAACCGAACTATTTAGGGGAAAGGAAAGGGATATCTCCAGATACTTGCAGAGGGTACACAGAAATTTTAAAATGTTTGCCTGGGACATGCACTTCCAATCAAGATGGAGTAAAGGGATCAAATTTAATCTCCTGCCTGAAACCATTTTAAAAGCAAACAAAGTATATAAAATGTCATTTTGCAATACACTAGACATCAGAAAATGAAGGACAGTGATCCTTGAGAAACAGCAATCAAATTAAGCTACCACCAGCTACCACCTTGAAGATTTCCAGGACCTGGTACAGAGTAGTGAAAGGCAGGAGAGCCCAACAGACTCTTAGTGTTGAAGAGACAAAGCAGAAAATATGAGAGATCATCCTAGCTAGAATTTATAAGATTAACTACAGGAGAAGAGAAAGTTACACAAAAAGCAAATTTTGGAAATGTCCAGAAGTAAATTCTTGGCAATTCTAATCAGCACATGGGTGTGAGGGAAGAACCCAAGGCCAGGGAAAGAATTTCCCAAAAGGATTAGATATCACATAACCCATCACTCATATGACATGGGATAAAGGGCTATTCCCACCCAGGCCAACTAGAAAACCCCAAGATTCACAAGGCCTTGTATAGCAGTGTTCAGAAGGGACTTAGCTCAGTATTGGGGAATAATTACCCCTACACTGAGCATTGCTCCTGTCCTGCATAACAATTTTTTTTTTTTTTAGAGATTTTATTTATTTATTTGGACAGAGAGAGAGAGAGAGAGAGAGATCACAAGTAGGCAGAGAGGCAGACTGAGGGGGGAGAAGCAGGCTCCCCGCTGAGCAGAGAACCCCATGCAGGGCTTGATCCCAGGACCCTGAGATCATGACCTGAGCCGAAGGCAGAGGTTTAAACCACTGAGCCACCCAGGCGCCCCAGCATAACAAATCTTAACAGGAAGACACAAAAGAATCAAGATCCAAGGAACCTAACTGCATTCTGGAAATTAGAATTTCTTTAAAATTTATTTATTTGAGAGAGACAGAGACAGAGAGAGTACAGGTGGGAGAGGGGCAGTTGGAGAGGAAGACACAGAGACCTTGTTGAGCAGGGAACCTGATGTGGGCCTCTATCCCAGGACCCTGGGACCACGACCTGAGCTAAAGGCAGCTGCTTAACAGACTGAGCAACCCAGATGTCCCCAGAAATTAGAATATTTATCACAAATAAATCCAGTATCCCAAAAGGTAAAATAACACAATGTCTGATATCCAACCGAAGATTGCCAGGCATGCAAAGAAGCAGGAAAATGCAACACATAATAAAAAGATTTATTAGTCAATTGAAACTGATTCAGAACTGACAGACAAAACTAGCAGACAAGATCTTTAAAACAGTTTTTATACTTTCTAAAGCTTTATATTTTCCCAACTTTTTATATCTCCAAAGTGATGTGGAAGATTAAAAAAAATTAAACTACTAGAGATGAAAAAATTTATGCTGTGTGAGATGAAAATATAAATTAGATGGTACTAATGACCGATTAGACACTGAGGGGAAAAAAAAATTAACAAATGAGAAGACACAGCAATAAAAACTACTCAAAATGAAAAACACAGAGAAAAGAGAATTTAAAATAATAAACAGAACATCAATGAGCTGTGGAACAACTTCAAGCAGTCAAATACAAGGGCAGGTGGAATCACCAAGAAAGAAAGGGAGTAAAACCAAAAATATATTTGAGGAAATAATGGCTAGAAATTTCAAAACTGATAAATTCAGATATAATTATCTCAGCAACTCTAAACATGAAGGAAACTATTTCAAAACACATCATAATCAAATTGTTTAAATCAGTAGGATATAAAAGACTTGAAGAACCTGAACCCCCAAATTAATCTGATTAATAGTTTTAGGATATTCCACCCAACAAGAGTGAATACACATTTCTTTTCACCTGAAGTGCACTTGAAACATATACCAAGAAAGACCATATTCTGGGCCATAAAACAATTCTCAATAAGTTGAAAAGCATTTGAGTAATACAAAGTATATTTTCTGACTGTAAAATAATTAAAGTGGAAATAAAAGAATGATCTCAGTGGGGGGACAAATATTCAGAACTAAAAGTAGTACATGGGAAAAAGAAAAGAAATAAAGGGGAATTAAAAAGTATTTTGAGCTGAAACTACAACATAAATTTGTGGGATGTGATAAAACTGAATTTAGAAGAAAATTTTATAACACCGAACACATATCAGAAAAAGCAGAAAGGTCATGAATCAATGACCAGTTTCTGCTTTCAGAAACTACAAAAAGAAAGGCAAAAGACAGTAAAAATCATGGCAGAAATAAAAGAAATAGAAAACAGAAAAAGAATAGAGAAAACCACCAAAGCCAAATTTGAGGTGGTCGTTAAAACTCTAGGCACAGTGACTAGGAAAAAAGGAGCAAAAATTAATGATATCAAAAAAGAGGTAACCTCACTCTATGTTCTGCAGATGTTAAAAGGATAACAGGACATTGTGAACTACTATGTCAATACATTCTACAACTTAGATGAAATACATTTCTTGAAAGAGTCAAACTATCAAAGCACACTCAATAAAATAACTTTATAGTCCTTTATCTCTTAAATGACTAGAATTAGTAATTAAAAACCTATCCAACAAAGAAAACTCCTGGTCTAGATGGCTTCACTTTGTTTACCACCCAAAACATTTGCAGAAGAAATAATACTAATTCTATATGAACTTTTCCAGAATACTGAAAAGGAAAAAATTTTTAATTCACTCTGGAGGTCAACATTACCCTAATATCAAAACCAGGCCAAGACATTATAGGAAAACTACAGAACAGGGGCACCTGGGTGGCTCAGTTGTTAAGTGTCTGCCTTCAGCTCAGATCATGATCTCAGAGTCCTGGGGTCAAGCCCTGCATCAGACTCCCTGCTTGGTAGGAAGCCTGCTTCTCCCTCTCCTACTCTCCTTGCTTGTGTTTCCCTCTCTCCCTGTGTCTCTTTCTGTCAAATAAATAAAATCTTAAAAAAAAAAAAAAAGAAGAAAACTACAGAACAATAACCCTCATAAGGAATAGATGCAAAAAGAGGTGTATGGGTGGCTCTGTTAGTTAAACATCTTTGGCTCAGGTTATGCTCTCAGGGTTTGGGATTGATCCCCACATCAGGCTCCCTACTCAGTGGGGAGTCTGCTTGTCCCTCTTCCTCTGCCCCTCCCCCAATTCATGTTCTGTCTCTCTCTCAAAAAATAAATAAAATTTTAAAAAAAGAAATAGATGCAAAAAATAAAATATTGGCAAATCATATCTAATAATATATTAAAAGGATAATACATCATGGCCAATCCCAGGAATGCAAGATTGTTAAGATTCTAAACTAATCAACACACTTACTGTATTAATACACTAAAAAAAGATGAAGAAATGAAACTAACTTTAACCTCAAAAACATGATTATTTTTGTAGAAAATCCAATGTAATCTTTTAGAAAGCTACTAAAACTAATAAATGAACTTAGCAAAAGTGCAGGATACAAACCAACTGTATTTGTATATACTAGTGATGAATGATTATAAAATGAAATTTTAAAAATATCATTTACAACAAGAACAAACAAGTGTGAAAACATTGAAAAGTCACAAAACATTGCTAAGAAAAATTAGAGAAGACCTAAATGAACAAAGAGATATATCTTCTTGTAGGTAGTTAGAATCTGCATTGTGAAGATGTCAATTCATTAGGTTTAGCACAAACTCAATAGGAGCAGATGATACAAAATCATGAACAGCAGCAGGCAAAGATGATTGAGGGCCATCAAAGAGGTCTGCCTACCACAGGCACTAACATTATTAAAGTATCTCCACATTATTTTTTGTTCAATACCCTTATAATTCCTCTAAAAGGACTCTGGAACCAGATAACCTGGTATAAATCTCGGGTCTTTTAATTAATGTGTGATCTGGCCAACTATTTCACTTCCCTGTGCCCAAGTTTCCTCATCAAAAAATGGAGATAACAGAACTTCCCTCGTGCAGTTATTGTGATATTTAAAAGATTAAACATCTGCAGGGCACCTGGTGGCTCAGTGGGTTAAGCCTCTGTCTTTGGCTCTGATTATGATCTCAGGGTTCTGGGATCAAGACTTACATCGAGCACTACATTGGGCTCTCTGCTCTGTGGGGACCTGCTTCCCCTCTCTCTCTGCCTACTTGTGGTCTCTCTCTGTGTCAAATAAATAAATAAAATTTAAAAAAAAATTAAACATCTGCAAAGCACTTAAGAGTTTGGCACATAATAAACAATTGCATAAATACATCCATAAAACCAATATAGATACTAAACTTACAATTCCTTAAAAATAAGTGTACATTAGAATAAACCCTTCTTTAAGTATTTAATTATGCCCATTACAAGTAAACCCCAGTTTTAGTCAAGGTGTGTAAAAAAAAGATATTTCATTAAATTACATGTATTTAGTTGACCTTAGGCAGTGAGAGAAAAGTATCTTCTTATCCACATTTTTTTTTAAGATTTTATTTATTTATTTGACAGACAGAGATCACAAGCAGGCAGAGAAGCAGGCAGAGAGAGAGGAGGAAGCAGGCTCCCTGCTGAGTAGAGAGCCCGACGTGGGGCTCGATCCCAGGACCCTGGGACCACGACCTGAGCCGAAGGCAGAGGTATTAACCCACTGAGCCACCCAGGTGCCCCCTTATTCACATTTTTAATTAAAGTTTAAGAAGCAAACATAGGTAATGCCTGGGATGACCGTAATCCTTATTTACCTGATCTTAGTTTGTGCCTATTTTCTAGGCATACCTAGAATTGCACAGGAAATTAGATTTCACAGATTGCACAGGAAATTAAGGTTGCACAACTCTATCACAATCCTTGATTGGAATGGAAACTAAATCTAGATAAACACATTTGAGTAAGGAATCAACAAACCAGGGATGAAGTGAACCTGGAAAAGGAAGAAGGGTATAGGTGGTTTGGATAACTAAGCATGAAAGAGCCAGAGTGGTAAGAGAAAAATAAATGTCTCAAAATGCCCAAATAACAAAATCAATTCATCCACAAACTGAATTCAAGATTTCTCTGTTGCCAATAAATTGGCAAATTCTTAGAAGTCTAGTGATAGTTCATAAAAAATTTATCTGGCATTTTCTCAAGGGTTAAAAGAAATCCATAAATGAATACCAAATAAAAGTTAATGTATCACATTTAATTTCCTTTTCCTATCTGTTTTAATATATAATCATGAAGGTAAATATATAATTCTGATAGATACATTCTATAAAAATTAAGAAAACTTGCTTACATTCACACACTATAGGCCAAGTTGTAGCAAGAAACTATTTTTTATAGCTATTTTCAATCTCCCAACTGAAAATATTAGTTGACTTTGGAAATTCTAATCCCTTTAAAATCCAGCAGCAACAAAGCAAATAGTCTTAATCCCTTAAGAGGATAAATGTGTTCATTTTAATAAAAGACTAAAATATGTGACTTGGTGTACAAATTTTGCATCTGTATTATGAGATGTATTTATATGTCCTATGCATTTCATTAATAAAAAACTGAAAAGGAAGTATGATTATTAAAGAATAGCCTATTAGGGACGCCTGGGTGGCTCAGTTGGTTAAGCGGCTGCCTTCGGCTCAGGTCATGATCCCAGCGTCCTGGGATCGAGTCCCGCATCGGGCTCTCTGCTTGGCAGGGAGCCTGCTTCTCCCTCTGCCTCTGCCTGCCACTCTGTCTGTCTGTGCTGGCTCTCTCTCTCTCTCTCTAACAAATAAATAAATAAAATCTTTAAAAAAAAAAAAAAGAATAGCCTATTAATAGAGGCATTGTTAAAAGATCTGGGTCTTGACTTTTCAAGAATGTAATCAAGTAAGAGGAATGAAGTCCTGATATGTGCCACAATGTAGATGAACCTTGAAAACACTATGCAAAGTAAAAGCCAGTCACAAAAGACTACATATTTTATGATTCCATTCATACAACAAGTCCTGAATAAGCAAAGCTGTAGAGACTAAAAGTAGATTAGTACTTGCTCAATCTGGGGCTAGTATGGGAAGGATAAGAGACTGGGTGATAACTTCTTAGAAGAATGATGAAAATGTCCTAAAATTAATTATGGTGATGGTTGCGCAACCCTGCAAATATACTAAAAGCCATGGAGCTGTACATTTAAATGGGCAAAGTGTATGGTCTATGAATCATATTTCAATAAATCTATAACCAAAAAAATTTAGGTTATAATTCCTGTCTGAAATATATATTGTTATATACTAGTATCTTAAAGATGGAAAACATGATTCTAATGTTTGATAGGAGAGAACTCCAGGAAATTAATGTATTAGTGTGTTCATGTTAATTGCTCAACACTGGTATAAGAATACTCTATGTCTCTAAATGCCTACTGATTTTCAAACTATAAAAAGATTTCTTGAGTGCTTTTGCCATAAAACAAATTTAGAAAATGTCTTGACTTGGGGTGCCTGAGTGGCTCAGTCAGTTGGGCTTCTGCCTTCAGCTCAGGTCATGGTCCCAGGGTTTTGGGATAGAAGTCTGCATCAGGCTTCCGGCTCAGTGGGAAGCCTGCTTCTCCCTCTCTCCTCTGCTCCTGCTCTCTCACTATCTTTCCCTCTCTCTCTCAAATAAATAAATAAATAAATAAATAAATAAATAAATAAAATCTTAAAGATATTTTTAAAAAAGAAAGAAGGAAATTGTCTTGACTTTAAATTTGGTAAATATTTCCTGACTTCACATGGGAATATAAATAATTTTTAAATCTGTCAAATTGTAGATATGTACTCCTAAGTACTTATTAATTTACAGTTTCTTAAGGAAAAGCTTAATTAGAATAATATGAAAGTTTTATAACATGTGTAACTTTTTTTTAAGGATTTTACTTATTTATTTGATAGACAGAGAGAGAGAGAAAGAGCACAAGCAGTGGGGATAGCAGACAGAGGGAGAAGGAGAAGCAAACTTTCGGTTGAGCAGGGAGCCAGACACAGGGCTGGATCCCAGGACGCAGGATTGTGACCTGAGTGGATGCTCAACCAACTGAGCCACTCAGGTGCCCCAACATGGGTAACTTTTTAAGTGTATATATACAGTTTCATTTTATCTTCTTAAATTCTGTTTGTAGAGTTTCAAGTACAAAATATTAATCATTGCTTGACCTAGTTAATTATTTTTTTTTAATTACCAAATGTCCCCACATATCAGACATCATTACTACCAACACTCCTGAGTACTTGCAAGCTGGACCCATCTTCAAGAGAAATCCCTTGAATCATGACATCCCCCATGAAAGAAAAGGAGATCTTGTGGTCCCCAACAGCCTTTACTACTGCTGCAGAAAAATGTAGCCTTGACAATTGAGGAACTTTGAAATCTTCACCGAGTCTAATCTAGCTAACAAAGGTGAATAGAGACTATATTGCTGGAACTTTCCCAGAGCTAGAAACGCCATACTCAACCCAGCCAGTACTCTTATGCTCACAGACGGAGATCCTTCTCTCCCAAAACCATTCCATAAAATCTGGAAAAGGTGACTATTCCATTAAATGCACAGATATCAACCCAAAGCTATAGAAAGATGAAAAATGGGGTGCCTGGGTGGCTCAGTGGGTTAAAGCCTCTGCCTTCGGCTCAGGTCATAATCCCAGGTTCCTGGGATAGAGCCCCACATCAGGCTCTCTGCTCAACAGGGAGCCTGCTTCCCCACCTCTCTCTCTGCCTGCCTCTCTGCCTACTTGTGATCTTTGCCTGTCAGATAAATAAATAAACTCCTAAAAAAAAAAAGATGAAAAATCAAGGAAATGTGACAAAACCAAATGAATACAATGATTTTCCAGTAACTGACTGCAAAGGAATGGAAATCTACAAATTGACAAATAATTCAAAATAATTATTCTTTAGAAATTTGGCAAGGGGCACCTGGGTGGTTCAGTGGGTTAAAACCTCTGTCTTCAGCTCAGGTTATGATCCCAGGGTCCTGGGATCGAGCCCCACATTGGGCTCTCTGCTCAGCGGGAGCCTGCTTCCCCCTCTGTCTCTGCCTGCCTCTCTGCCTACTTGTGATTTCTGTCTGTCAAATAAATAAATAAAATCTTTAAAAAAAAGTTCAGCAAGCTACAAAAGAAGACAGATCCATAACTCAGTGATATCAGGAAAAGAATGTGTGAATAAAATAATAAATTCAGGGACACCTGGGTGGCTCAGTTGGTTAAGCAGCTGCCTTCAGCTCAGGTCATGATCCCAGCGTCTTGGGATCGAGTCCCGCATCCGGCTCCTTGCTCAGCGGGGAGCCTGCTTCTCCCTCTGCCTCTGCCTGCCATTCTGTCTGCCTGTGCTCACTCTCTCTGACAAATAAATAAATAAAATCTTAAAAAAAAATTCTGTTTAAAAATAAAATAATAAATTCAAAAGGGAGATCAAACTTATATAAAAGAATCAAACAGAAATTCTGAAGCTGAAGAATAAAATGAATGAAATTTTAAAAAATGCAATAGAGAGCAACAACAGTAGACATATCGAGCAGAAGAAAGAAACCATGAACTTGGAAACAAGTTATTTGATATTACCCACTAAAAGAAAAACAAAAACAAAAACAAAAATGAAGAGACCCTACCTAAATTATGGAACATCAACAAATGAAATATTAGCATCATGGGAGTCCAAGAAGGAGAAGAGAGAAAGAAAGAGGCAAAGAGCTTACTTAAGGAAATACTGGCTAAGAAATTTCAAGATCTGGAGAGATATATGAACAACCAGGTATCACATTGTACACTCAAAGTAGATACAACTTTGTCAACTATACTTTAATTTTTTTAATTTTTAAAATGTTTTTATTTATTTATTTGACAGAGATCACAAGTAGACAGAGAGGGTAGGGGGGAAGCAGGCTACCTGCCGGGCAGAGAGCCCAATGCGGGGCTCAATCCCACGACCTGAGCCGAAGGCAGAGGCTTAACCCACTAAGCCACCCAGGCACCCCTATACTTCAATTTTTAAAACAAATTTGATAAAGCTAGCTGGTATATAACAGACGTTCATTATATATACATATATATACATATACACTTATGTATACAAATAAATGTACATAAAATATGTGTATATATAAATAGTTTTTTAAAAGATTTTATTTATTTATTTGATAGACAGAGATCACACAAGTAGGCAGAGAGGCAGGCAGAGAGGGGAGGGAAGAAGCAGGCTCCCTGCCAAGCAGAGAGCCCAATGCGGGACTCGATCCCAGGACGCTGGGATCATGACCTGAGCCGAAGGCAGCGGCTTAACCCACTGAGCCACCCAGGCGTCCCATATAAATAGTTTTTAATATACTCTTCGATGTTAATGCAGTATTTTTGATACCGGATAAAACTTTTTTTTAATTAATTAACATTTTTTTTAGAGAGAGAGTGGGAGTGGATCAGGGCAAAAGGAGAAGCAGAGAGAATCTTAAGCAGGCTCCACATTCAGTACAGAGCCCCATGCAGGGCTCAAACTCACGACCCTGATATCATTACCTGAGCCATAATCAAGTCAGATGCCCAACTGACTAAGCCATCCAGGCACTCCCAGATTTTTAAATTTTTTATATTGCTTATTTATTTATGTCTAGTCACAGTGACTGATAGCTTTGTAGAGCAATTTGCTTTAAATTTATATCAATATAAAAAAATATTATTTGCTGGGGCGCCTGGGTGGCTCAGGGGGTTAAAACCTCTGCCTTCGGCTCAGGTCATGATCCCAGGGTCCTGGGATCAAGCCCTGCATCGGGCTCTCTGCTCAGCAGGGAGCCTGCTTTCTCCTCTCTCGGTCTCTGCCTGCCTCTCTGCCTACTTGTCTGTCAAATAAATAAATAAAATCTTAAAAAATATATATATCGGGACGCCTGGGTGGCTCAGTGGGTTAAGCCGCTGCCTTCGGCTCTGGTCATGATCCCAGGGTCCTGGGATCGAGTCCCATGTCGGGCTCTCTGCTCGGCAGGGAGCCTGCTTCTCCCCTCCCCTCTTTGCCTGCTTGTGTGATCTCTGTCTGTCAAATAAATAAATAAAATTAAAAAAAATATATATATATATATTATTTGCTAAGAGAAGGCAGTATTTTGAGTTTTTATACTTTCATTTTTTTCAAAAGTAACTATTATTATCTAAGTAACTACAGTTCCAAGTGGTTTTCTGCTTAAAACATTTAAATCCCTGAGATAAAATTTGGCCTAGTGGAGATAAACATACCCATTACTTTTTCTCTGGAATTCGCAGTAAACACATTATACATTCTCTCTAGTGAGCTGACATTTCAAGCAAACACAAATCATGATCTTACCTATAAATGGTGAAGTCATAATCCTGAATATGGTAATGAGTGAGTTACATAAGGCCATGAAAAACGGTAATATAAGAGCAATGAAAAACACTAATATAAGAGCATCTACAAAAATTCTTTAATTTTTACTAAAAGTAGTAGTATGATTTAAAGATATATTCAATTTCACAAATTCAAAATATATAAGGAAGAATCAAAATGGTTAACCACCCAACAAAGAAACTCTATATATTACAGATGACATTCATCACATTTAGAAGTCACTCCATGGCCTTAACAATTCATTAGACTTTTAAGTAAGAAGACATTTAAATAAGCTAAAAGTAAGAAGACATTTAAATAAGCTAAAAGTTACTTTGAGACAACAACAATTCAAAAAGGCACTCTATGCTGCCCCAAAGAGGTACTTTTCTAACCTCCACTACATAACCAATCAAAAATGGTATGAGAGGGACGCCTGGATGGCTCAGTTGGTTAAGCGGCTGCCTTCGGCTCATGATCCCAGCGTCCTGGGATCGAGTCCCACATCGGGCTCCTTGCTCGGCGGGGAGCCTGCTTCCCCCTCTCCCTCTGCCTGCCTCTCTGTCTGCCTGTGCTCGTTCTCTCTCTAACTAATAAATAAATAAAATCTTAAAAAAAAAAAATGGTATGAGATACGAACTCTTCAAAGTACCATCCTGTTAAATCCTGAGATCATTTCTAGTACTAGTCTGACCATTAGGAGACAAATTTAAAAAGAAAATTTTACATTCAAACCTCAGGCATCAAGAAAGCACTCAAAGTAGCTTATAGGAACAAGGAAGAGCTCTGCAGAGGATCAGAAAAATTACTGGACCAATTCAGAGGAACAAGACAGCTGAATATTGCATCCAGTGCAAAGAAAAGATGGCTAACTGCCCAGGTAAATTTCACGACTCAAATACTTCTAAACGTGCATTCTTGGTATAGCTACTCTCATTTGATGCAAAAGCTAAAAATTGAATGCACATACAATAACAAAAATATAAAGCACTAGGAGCCTACTGGGCATTGTCTTTTTGGGGAGAGTTGAACTTTATAAACACAGAAGCCAATGTAAATTATCTGTGATCATTTTGCTAACCATATATAACAAACATTTTCCTGTAGTAATTTCATTGACACTAATCATATCCATATATATTTTTTATACAAATGTTTCTATATTTGCACAATTCTTAGTATATTTTTAACTCCTCAAATACATTTGGGAATCATTCCAGACCACAAGACTGAGGAATTGCAGAATTTATCACACTGACATGTCAACACATATGAATACAGAACCCATACAATATTGTTTTTATTCAGCAAGCATGTCATAAACAAAATTTTCTAGTTTACAATGCCAGGTAGATGAAGTCAATTATAGTAATTAGCACTGTTAAAAAAAAAAAAACCTCAGAAGCTTTAACTCTACAACTTAGTTAACAGGAACATTTTTAAAAAGTTAAATTTACATTATCTTCTGGGATCTCAAGATTCTAATGCCATGTAATTTTACACTCCCTCTGTATAGTTTAATGTAGAGCCAATGGGCATGAAATACATGTTAAATACTATCTTGCAATTAAAAGAAATACGATAACAGAGAATATTTCATTTTACTAAGATAGAATAATTCTTCCATTTTGCTTTTTTTTTTTTCATTTTTAAATACTGACAAGAGGTCAAAAGACAAGTTCATCTTAAATGATTTAAGCATGCTCCTAACCAGTCATAATTAAGGTATAAAAAAAACTAAGGCAGCTAGCATAGTACAGTCATAGAAGATAGGATTACCAGGATTTGAGATCTGTGCTTTCACTTGCTTGAGCGATTTAAGTATTTTAAACTAGTTTCCTCATTTTTCACATGGGAAAAATAATAATAGTATCTATTTCTCAGAGTTCTTGTTGGAGAGTAAGGAATAAAAGGATCTGAACAAGTTATGTAAAACTAGAAAGAAAACTAGAAAAATAAATTCATTGCATTATCATCAAATAATTTTTTCCCTGAGAAGCAAGCTCTCAACATGTAAAACATGTAACGTAATAAATGTGCCTCTTTATACTTAGACCTTAATTAAAATATTTTTAATTAAATAAACATTCATCCAAGTAAATTGTGTAACTATTTATGTCCTCCCTTTCAACAATTTGGAGATAAGAATAATTAATGTATTTTATAACCAAGAATGATGACTCAGTTTTGTTTTTAAAATATAATCTCATACTTTTTAATCTTTGTTTTTTATGTATTTTGTTCAATGAAGAAAACATACATGTGCTTCCAATTAAACCTTAGGAATAGTTATCAGTTGAAGGAAAGATGTTTATTGTATTTCTAAGTCAACTCTAAATATGTTCTTTTTTCTTATTTGGGTCATTTGATGCAAATACTATAATAATGTAATATATTCTTTCTCAATCGTGATTAACAAATTACCAGTTTGCTTTCAATATACTCATTACCTGAATGAGGCTTTAGACAGAACCAAATATAGTTAAAATATCAAACACAACAATCAAAGATAAAATATTTGCAACAAACCATACCTAGTAATAAGAACAGCATTATCGTGGTGGGCAATCCCATTTTCTGGAATGGTGTTTCCATCACTTTGGTGAGAGAGAATGGATTTCTGCCATTTACAGAAGCTATCGAGGGACTTGTCTGCATGGTGGTTTATCTCCAAGTTTGGCTGCAATACAACATGCATACCAGAAATGTTCCAAACAAATTACTAAGGTCAGTTGTTAAAACTTTAGAAGACTAAAGTGGGACTATAATTAGAAGCAGTGGTTTCTAGGAATAATCTCTTGCCAATTTTTATCTCTGTAATATCTGACCTAGAGTTAATTTAGTGTACAGTCGAATATTCTTTCCAGTTCCAGCTTTAATGATCATGTGAATATATGTGATTCTCAGCAACCAAAACCACTATTAGTAGATCTGCCATGCAAATACTCATCTTTATACTGAAATATAAAGCTAATATACATATATGGAGCCTTAACATGACATAGGAGGTATATTCTTATAAACTACTTAAAATACTAAATGCTTAGTAGTGAAAATCATATTCAACTAGAACTTCCTAAGAGGATCAATAATAAAATATTTTATAATACATAATTCTATAGCCTGTTTGTTAAAGGTTTTAGATTTCTAAACTAACTCATTCTTACCTGATCTTCTGTAAGAACAATTAAGCGGGCCACTATAATATTCACAACGTTTCCTAGGCTGGAATCACGGTAAAGTTTGGCAACCTGACCTCCAGAAAATAAGAAAAGACACAAAGTCAGACAAAAATCATAGGCCAGTTGTTTAGTATTTTTTTAAAGAATGGTAAAACAATTTTCATAAATTAAACCACTTTGTATATAAAAAGATATTATTTTATCTCATATCACTTAGAATTCTACCCTCAAGATGCCTCCATAAAAGATTTTTATACAAATCTACCTCAAGAAATATTTTCTCCTAAAACTGAGCTACAACATAGTAATTAAGAGGGTGAGCTGATGTTTCAAGTTAAAGAAAACCTCTTTAGTAGGATTTAATATGACCCATTCAAAAACACATTATCTAAAATGAACAAAAGTTCATCTTTAAATTCATTTCCTATGGAACTGAAACATTAATATATTAATTCTTTCTCATTTTAGATGAGTAAATTCTTAAAATCATTAATTCACATTAAAAATCCATGACCTTAGTCAAAACCACAAATTATTAGGTTAAAATATTATATAGAGGCATCAAACTTACAATATTCATCACACTCAAAATGTAATGTTCAATGTCTTTGCGGCCATGGTAGCCCACCATCATTTTGTCTGCCACTACCAATGTCTCCACAAACCGCTCAATGCTTACTGATCTCTTCTGTCTGTGGCGGATATGCGTGCCATTAATTGGTAGTGAAGAAGGAAAAGTAGATGTGTCATTCAGCCACCAACGGTTGCCACTTCTTATGAGGTCTACAATAAAAATAATTAATTATTTCAGATAGGTTCACCAATTAAGCTTACTTATTTTTAAATCTTTCATATAGACATGCTTCTCATAAATTTTCTAAAGTATTAAGATATTTCAGTGAAGAGAGGGGATGAGGAAATACAGTAGTGAGAAAATTAAACTCTTTAAAGTTTTCAAAATAGTCATCTTATTTGAAACAAATTGAACATTAATAACATTCAGCCGTTCATAAAAACAAAAAATAAACCTAATGAATAAAAATATTTTAAAATAATCATTACATATTATTCTAGTGACTGATGATGTCATAATATTTTAAAATATAGATGTACTTTATAAAGTTTTCTTAAAAACAGCTAGGGCATTAACTTTATAAATACTGTAAAACTATTCTGATGAAGAACATCAATACTGTAAAAATCAGTTCCTTTTTTTGTTATTGTTCCTTTTTTTTTTTTTAAGTAAGCTCAATGCCTAATTGGAGCTTGAACTTACCACCTCAATATCAAGAGTCACATGCTCTACCAACTGAGTCAGCCAGGTACGCCCAAAATCCTATTCCTGAAATGTCTCCGAGCATTTATGTTAAAGTAAGATTTTTTATTAAACTATCTTAATTAGAGCAATTCTACTGCTCTAGAAATCTCAATTCTAAAAGTCTGTAAATTAAGTTTTTCATTTAGTTTTACACTATATAACTACTTATACTAACAGAGTATCCAAAGTAGTCCTCTCAAAACCTGGAGGTAAGTGGTGCTACAATGAGAGTTGAAAGATTACGATTCCAGCATGCCTTCCTTTAAACTACATTTCCCTGTGGATTGCAGTTTAATCCTTTGTTTTCTAACAGTTGGTCCTTCAGTACAGAGAAAACCTTTTAGTTCTATGGTATTTGTAAACAATTGTCTCATTTACATTTACTTTTATTTAATAAACTCAAACAGGTATAGGTCCTCTGCATACCTTATTTTCATATCTGTATGCTCTTTCTAACATCTACTTACTGAACAATTTAGTGAGGAAGAATCAGATTAATTTATACAATATAATTGACAGAAACTGGCAGTATTTTCTATTATTTTTCTAATTCTTTAGCTTTTACCCTTTAAAAATTACTTTGGTAAGAGTTAAAAATTTTAAGAAATAAGAGATGGAAATGACTATGACAAATACCAGTAAAATAGTTTTGAAACTCATATAAATTAAGTGAGTATATTTTATTCCTAAAGGCCAAGAGAGGGAGAGACATATTACTTTTTATTTCAATAGTATAACTTCTGGACAGCCAGTAAGTACTTCCCTCTTCCAGACAGACTCTTAAGGTGGCCCCCATGACCTCCCAATGTTTACACTTGTGTGATCTCCTCCTCTTTAGTGTGGGTGGGACTGTATCTTGCTTCTAACCAAAAGAATACAGCAAAGATAAAGGGATATACATGATTACACATATATGAGTACATAATTATGTTACATAATACTGTAGCATCTTTCTTACTATAGTCTTTCCCTTGCTGGCTTTAAGGAAGTAGGCAACTAAGTTGGTGAACTGTACATGACAAGGAACTACAGATGGCCTCTGGCAGACAACCAGCCCCAAACTAAAGCTTTCAGTCTTTTAATAGCAAGGAACTGAATGCTGCCGACAATCATGGGAATAGGAAGGTAGATTCTTCCCCTGTCGAGACTCCAGAAGAGAACCCAGTCCTGGCTGAGGCTAAGTCAATTAACTCATTCATGTACAACTTCAGGTCCACAGAAACTGTGAGATAATAAATATTGCTTAAGCCACTGAGTTTGTAGTAATATTGTTATGAAATGGTCAAAATCCTTTCTGCATTAACATAATTCCGTTCTTTTTTTGCTCATCTTCCAATATCATAAAAACCACCCATGTATTCAAATCATGCCTAGTTTTCCCTTCCTCCAGATGAACAGTCTAAATGTCTAAATGTAGGATTTCATTTCCATTATTTTGATCATTTTCACTGCTTTGATCCATTCAATTTCTCCTTTTATTTATTTAAAGTATTTGTGAAAAGAATTAGACTTGATTGGGCAATATAAACACAGCAATAGTGTTTTTCATTAGATAGTACTCAATATAAAGTAGTTATTGTTATCATCATCATTTTAATAAATTTCAGACTTTTGGCTTTTTAAATTGTTAGTTTGCTTGGTATTTACTCCAACAGATAAATGTATATATAATGTCTTTGATGGACATTCATAAATGGAAAGAGTCTTCTATGCAAAGAATTTGTAGTCCGATGTATAAAAAATACACACACAATGAATAAATGTAATCAAGATATCTGGTTTCACTTTAAAAATTAAATTAATCCAGCATGATTAGATCATTACAAAACATTATCTATATGCTGTAATTGTCAGCTGACTGCTTAAAGTTAAGCTTAATGATCTGTAACTAATATCTTGTTTAGTCTAAAAGAGAATACACAACTGACTTGTTTCAAAACAAAGATCAGTAGTTACTCAAATGATACTTACTACACATGCTCAATTTAATTTTGGAAAGAGTTTAGAATGTCAAAGAAAGCATTCCTCCATAAATACATACAATAAAGAACTTTTCCCCAAAATCAAATATGTAGATCTCTTTGTCATTTGAAATAAGACCTTAAATTTTTTATCAATCTCAAAATATTTTTAATATATACAAGTTATTCAAAATTATTGCATTGACCTGCTTTATTTTTCACTAATAGCACTTGTTACTTCTTGATAGTTGGCCATGTATTTATTTGTTTGCTTGATTGCTTTTTTTAATTAACTCTCTTCACTAGAATATAAGCCTCATGGGAGCAGAGACTTTTCTTGTTTTATTGCTGCATCTCAACACCTCAAATAGCCTGACACATACATGCTAAATGAATATTTATTTAATAAATACATAAGTAAATAATGTAGGTATAGAGACATAATGATATCTACATCAACGGACAAGAGTATTCAGTTATCCCTGGGTAGTGGTAAAGAACAATTTTCACTTCCTTTTTTTCTTTTTAGCACATATTTACTAAATTTTCCACAAAAAACAGGTATTTTTTATTATTTTTTGAGACTGATAATACAATTTAATCAGAATGGAAAATTTATGTCTGAATATGAGAGAAGTATGCCTACTCTCAAAGGTTTTTTCTGTTTTATATTTTGATATAAAGTTGAGTTCCCAATAACTGGTTAACTGGCAATTAATTAATTAGCCAAATCAAGAGTCAGACACTTAACCAACTGAACCACCCAGGAGCACCTTTAAAGATTTTTTTTTTTTTTTTAGATTTTATTTATCTATTTGACAGACAGAGATCACAAGTAGGCAGAGAGGCAGGCAGAGAGGAAGCAGCTGCCTGCCGAACAGAGAGTCCGATGCGGGGCTCAATCCCAGGACCCCGGGATCATGACCTGAGCCAAAGGCAGAGGCTTTAACCCACTGAGCCACCCAGGTGCCCCTAAAGATTTTATTTTTATGTAAACTCTATATCAAATGTGGAGCTCAAACCCACAATCTCGAGATCAAGAGTTGCATGCTCCACCAACTAAGCCAGCCATGTGACCCTAATTTTATTTTTTTTTTAACATAATAGCTCTTTAGATACTAGAAACAGTCATCTCAATAATAATGATAGCTACAATTTGAGCAGCTAATGTGTGCTGAGAAAAGTATTTAGAGTTTGGTTCATTTGTCTAAAACTACACCAAAGCCCATATTTTTTCTATAATGCCAGATATATCCTCTATTCTGTAAGTTTTCTAATCTTTAGACTAAATAGCCTCCTAATCCCTCACCTCAAGTGTTGCTTTTCTCTCAGTCAGTCTCCACAGGACTGCCAGGGTTATACTTCTAACACCCAAGTCTCATCATGTGATTCCTGCTTAAAACCTTTCAATGGGTTTCCAGCATGCTTAGGATAAACAAATTCCTTAATATGGTTTACAAGCCCTTGTGTCTTGGCCTTCCTTGTCACTTCAGTTTCATCTCTCATGGCCACTCCTCACCCACTATGAAATCCACCCCAACCCTCCAGCCCACATTCTAATAACCCATTCTATGAACTGGCAATGACTGCAATGTGACATTCTCTCTTCTGGTTCAGGACTTTTGTAAATGCTGTTTCCGCTATATGGTACATTCTACCCACTGTTCCCTCGACTTCTTTATGCACAGTTACCTTCTCTTTCTCCATCAGGCCTCAGCTTAGAAGTCACTTCTTCCATGAAGCCTTCTTTGACCACTCATCTCTAGGTTTGCTGTCCCTGCTATATATTTCTATAGTACCCTAACACTTGAATACTACCTTAAGACTCTTCAAATCTTATTCAAGTGTCTAACATCTCGCCATTAGCATTAAAACATCAGGATAACCAAACAGCACAGAGGACCAGGCAACACTTGTGCTTGAAGATTATAACTATTACCTGGATAAAATACGGTGGGTTTTTTTTCCCTTTCAAAAAAAAAATAATTTTACACAGACTTATATTTTAAGAACTTCTAAGAGCTTCCAACTATTGATAAGTGACATCCTTTTTTTCTCCAATAAAAAGGAAGGTAGTTTTTTTTTCTTCTTGTTTTTTAAATTCAGGTAAAATTAATAATATTAACATATAGTTATACTAGTTTCAGGTATAGAACATAATGATTCAAAAATTCTATATATTACTCAGTGTTCATCAAGACAAGTGTGTCTTAATCCCCTTTATCTATTTTACCCACCCCCACACCCAACCTCCCTCTGGCAACCACCAGTTTGCTCCCTGTAATTAAGAGTCTGGTTTTTTGTTCGTGTCTTTTATTTTTCCATTTTTTCCTTATGTTGTTTCTTAAATTTCAAATATGAATGAAGTCATATGGTATTTGGATAGGTGACATCTTTTAAAAGGACTCTGGGCGGGACGCCTGGGTGGCTCAGTTGGTTAAACAGCTGCCTTCGGCTCAGGTCATGATCCCAGCGTCCTGGGACCGAGTCCCACATCGGGCTCCTTGCTCAGCAGGGAGCCTGCTTCTCCCTCTGCCTCTGCCTGCCTCTCTGTCTGCCTGTGTTCGCTCCTGCGCTCTCTCTCTATCTGACAAATAAATAAATAAAATCTTTAAAAAAAAAAAAAAGGACTCTGGGCATTATCATTCTAATTACTCAAATTCCTATTGACTTTTATTATTAACCTTTCCATAGGTGTCAGAAGAAAGACAGTGGCAATACAACACAATACACTTTGCAAAAGCCACACACTCACTCACCTGAAACCCCACAATGAGAGTGATCATACAGATGTCGTTGCTGGAGGGTAGACTTTTTGTAAATAACATGAGGATGACCATTTTCATAACTAAAATGTGTGGAATCCTCTGTGGTATTCTTTAAAGGTTCAATAAAATATTCTTCATCTTCTGTAGCAATAACACCATGCTAAAAGAAGGAGAAAAGAATTTACCAAGAAGAATCATTTTAAAAGTCAATTATCATTGCCAAGAGTCAAAAATAAGTTGATATCTCTCCAAAAAGAGGGTAAAACACATGTTAATAGAAATTTAGTCAATTATCCGTACCCAGCAAAACACCATATAAATTTATCTTTATCTTAAAGAGGATGTTTAAATTCTTCTACATGCCATACATGTCTTGTACTAAGCATGTCACATACATTATTTCCTCCGCAAATCTTCCGCAAAACTCTGTGAGGTAGCAGATATCTTCATGTGCTCCCTAAAACTTGTTTCATTTCCAAATTGTGCATACAGCTTAACTACATCCTCTGTGTTTAGGGATAGCTCTATAGTTAAGTTTTGGCCAAAAGAAAATGAGAAGAATAGTATATGCCACTTTTAAGCTCATCTCTTGAGAACCTTCCCAAAGAAAATTCTCTACTCTCTCTGAAAAACTACCTAGGGAAGGCAGAAGCTGAAAGAGAAGCATTCTGTGTCCCTGACTGACTTCATGGAAAGCTGCTCAGCATAGACACTGATACAAAGGAGAAATAAATTTCTATTGTGATAAACAATGGACATTTTAAAGTTTATGTCACACCAATTAATATGTCCTTGATTGATATATATCCTATTTATCTCCATTTTGCAGATGAAGTAACTGACTCAGAGCTTAAGAACTTCCCCAACATTACATAGAGATAAATGAAGGAGCCGCAATTCACATAAAGCTCTGCTCTTATTCATATGATATACTCCTTATACCTATTCACAAAGCGAAGTGTTAGATCAACTATAGTTCCTTTTTAAACCATTATCTAGCCCAAATGGAGTAGCTTCAACCTCCTTTCAAGCTCCAACAGAGCTTATTACTGGTATCATTTATTTTTGCTTTTTTTTTTTAGGCAAAAGGTTAATGTTTCATAAATCTTTTTATCGGTTATAACCATAGAAAGTGTTTCATATGTAGTATGAACACCAAATAAAAGTTGGTGGATTGGGGCACCTGGGTGGCTCAGTGGGTTAAAGCCGCTGCCTTCGGCTCAGGTCATGATATCAGGGTCGTGGGATCGAGCCCCGCATCGGGCTCTCTGCTCTGCGGACAGCCTGCTTCCTCTTCTCTCTCTGCCTGCCTCTCTGCCTACTTGTGATTTCTGTCTATCAAATAAATAAATAAAATCTTTAATAAAAAAAAAAGTTGGTGGATTAAAATAAATGAGATAGTAAAAGTTATCTGCATTAAAAATAAGAATTTCCAGGGGCACCTGGGTGGCTCGGTGGGTTAAAGCCTCTGCCTTCGCCTCAGGTCATGATCCCAGGGTTCTGGGATTGAGCCCCACATCAGGCTCTCTGCTCCACGGGGAGCCTGCTTCCTCCTCTCTCTCTCTCTGCCTGCCTCTCTGCCTACTTGTGATCTCTGTCAAATAAATAAATAAAATCTTTAAAAAAAAAAAATAAGAATTTCCATACTGGTCTATTGGTGTTTTCTTAAACACAGCACATGTGACGACTGCTCTTAATCCAACTAATTTATGCTGTAACACTGAGTGAAACACAAACTCTCTTGGTGTATATCCTCAGCTGGAAAAATGAAAGGGTTGGTGCAAATTAGTGGTTTTAAAACAGCACTCTGGGGAGCCCTAAGGGTTCCAGGGAAGTGCCCTCAAGGGATTGCCCCAGACAACAAAGGGAGACCTATACAGCTTAGATTCCTGCACTTAGCAATCAGCTGTGCTTTTATTAATCTATATAGTACTTTTCTACATAACATTCCATTTGAGAAAAAAATGCTTAAAAAAAAACAGGCTAAAAATCTCTGGTCTGGATAATCTCTAAGGTCTCTTTGAATCTAAATCTCTATGATTCTGTTTAGGGAAATTAATTTTAAGTACCACATGCTTGGAAAGAAAGATAAAACATAATCAGAGCTGCTCTAACTTATAGATGAAGTTGGCAAGCACCTACACTAAATGAACTAAAGAATGCAAAAAACAAAAAAGCCGGCTCTAGTCACTGCACATTATTTCGCCATTGTCTGCTTTACTTTAAGGATATGAGCCCCTAAATTAAATGCAAATACTGACAGGAATAACATAATATGCCATTAATACAGTCTAATACCTGAGCATGAATTATTCTACCAGGAAGAGTAACAATGTGATCACAAACTGAGCATGGTCTTACAGAAAAAAGGGCATGTGTAAGACGTTTCGGTAAGAGAGAACTGTAAGAAGGGAGGTGATGAGTACTGCCCAGAAGGATAGAGCACTAAAGTCATATCTTGCCAACCTGTGGGCAGAAGGATGTTGAAAGGTCCCAGACAAGAAGTTCAGGTTGCTGGGGGAAAATAGTCAGTAGCTTGGTAAGTAAACAAAATCTCTAATTTCAAATATGGAAAGACTCTGGAAAAAAAATCCAGAAATTTTAAGTGTTAGGTACTCTGTAAGATGTTTGTACACATTATCTCACTTATTCTTACTAGCTCTCTGAAGTAAGCACTACTATCATCTATACTTTGCAGGTGAGAAATACAAACTAAGCAAGGTTAAGTAACAAACTCTTCAGTTGACTTTGGAGTTTAGATTATTAGGCACTGTCTTATCCCT
The DNA here is from genome assembly GCA_003697995.1 of Taxidea taxus jeffersonii. Lineage (NCBI taxonomy): Eukaryota > Metazoa > Chordata > Mammalia > Carnivora > Mustelidae > Taxidea > Taxidea taxus. The sequence continues at coordinate 64,633 of ML104739.1, read as the reverse complement.
TTATCTTCTGAGAGTTGTTTCTGGCTTTATTTATTCTTTCACTAAGAATGTTCTGAGTGCCTACCACATGGTAAGTACTATTCTTGATGGTGGGGATACAGTAGTGAACAAAACAAACTTCTGGCTCTATAATGGAGCTTATATTCTGGTGGGAGGACCTAGGTAAGAGGGATTCATTCATTAGATTAATGGTCAATCAGGCAATGTTAAGTGTTAAGAAAAAAAAAAAGCAGTTTAAGAGGACAGAAACTAATCAGAAGTAAGAGAATTATATACTGTTTAGGATGGTCAGGGACATCCTCTCTAATAAAGTGATATTTGTACAAAAACCTGAACAAAATGAAGGAGCAGGTCAGACAGGTATCTTGTGAAAGAGTAGATCAGAAAGTGGAAATGGCAACAAAGGCAATGAGGTATGAGCACACATACAGTATTTGAGAAATAGCAAGGAGCTAATGGAGCTAGTGGAAAGAAGGGGGAAAATTATTATGAAATTAGAAAAGTGATGGAGGGTAGATGATGGAGGACCAGAAATCTGCACATGCCTAGCAAGAGGCCTGCTCTCTCTCACTTCCTTCTGCACCTCCACTCACCTCTACACAGTCTGCCTCAGGCCATCAGGATGAAAACCACCATGCCCCTTTCACTGACATGCCAATCCCTACAAGAAGCCCAAGACCCATCCCCTGGATTCAATTCCCCCTACGGTTATGTGCATCATGTTTTCTGATTCCATCCCCTAACTCTCCCCTTTCACCATTTAAAATACTTCCCTTGTGCCTTCTCAAACTCAGGCTCAGCCTCTTTGTGAATGTTCACTTCATCTTACTCAAACACCTGGGCCTCTCTAAATGATGCTCTTTCTTCCCTGCAAAACTCTGGAATGGTGGATCCTCTGTTTCCTTTCCTATATGTCTCCTATTGAACCAGGAGGTAGGGGAAGTGTCCATGTAATTCACTGCCATTTCTAAACAATTCTCACTCTCTCCTTCCTCTAAAACAAACAACAACAACAAAAAAACACAAAAACCCCTGTCAGCTTCCAATCTTATGCCATCAGCTGCTCCCTGTGCTACTGCGGTTACTAGTGACCCATAGGCACTTTCCTCATTCGTTCAAGATTTAACTTCTGGATCACTGTCATTCTCTGCAGTACTACTCCTGAAATAATTGTTGATTTCACTATCCTAAGTCACTAGTTCTTAAAATTAATGTGTGTGTGTTCTGGATCCCTTTAGAAATCTAGTGGGGATGAAGCCTAGGGACTACTTCTAAAAATAATATTTTAAGTATGGAAAAACATATAGGATTATAAAGAAAACTGTTGTAGTGAAATGCCATTATCAAAGTATTTTTTAAAATGTAATATAAGAATGCATATGGCTTTTTCTAACACTTTAAATAAAAAGATCTGCAGTGGGTCTATTAACTATCATAATTTTACAATGGTGATTAACATAAATAATATTTTGAAGAACCTGCAAAACTGTAAAATGACATGAAAATATCTATAATTTCTATTGGAGTCAGCTATTGCTTTATTGGTTTGTTATCTATATTCATAATTGAAGGAACTGTTAAATTTCAATTAAGAATTAGTAAGGATAAAGATGTCATTTATCTCCATTCCAGTTCACAAATCCCCTGAATTCCATTCATGCACCCCAGGTTAAGAACCACTGGCATAGATGGTTCCTTCAAATCCTGCCCTCTCAGTCCCTTGATCTGCACCATCAAATACCTTGTCATTCATTTTATCTTAGGCCCATACCCATAGTCAAACCCTAGAGTTCAGTATTTTCAATGCTTGCAACCCTGTCAAAATCTCAATTTCAAGTATCCCATTCTTCTAGGACTATCCCTCTAGTATCCCAACTCTAAGAGTTACACCCACTAAGACCGTAGGATTCTATCACCTTTTCATTATACTCCAGCTACTTCATGTCCTCACTCCCTCCTAATTCATCTTCAGTTCCACCTTCAATTCCCTTGCTCTTTTCTTCCTTCACACAATTTATTTGGATAAACCACAACTCTGGTCAAACCAGTTTTGATCCTCTGGGCCTGCAACCTTGCAGCCTCATTTAGCCAGAGAAAAACACATCGAGATGCTGACTAGTCTCACTTTAAATTCATAACCATAATCTCAACAATGTCCTTAATGCTTCATGGCAATTGTACTACATTTCTCTAATACATTCAGTATCCTGTTCTCCTGGATAAATATTCCATAATTTCTTGTCTCCTCTTAATCCCTAATGACTCATCTTGCCATCTTCCATTTCAATAAATATTGTATAACCTCCTGCAAACTCCTACAACACCAATACTTGCCTACCTGCACCTCATGATCATATAATCTTCTTTATTTCCTCTTTTATGGATGAACTTGAGAAGTTTTCCTTTTCTCTACATAATCATTCCCATCTTCATCAAATAAAACGATATTTTGTCTGAGTGGAGTCTGACTCCACTCTGCCTGTAGCAACTGATCATTTACTTTTTCAAAAGTCTTTAAAATAATTATCTATGCCCTCTTTTCTCCCATTCCTTTTCAAACCTACTCCAATCAGGTTTTTGCCTATACTCCATATGCCACCATGACTTCAGCACTGCTTGTCAAGGTCACCAACAACCTCCTCATTGATAAATCCAATGGCCAGTTTTCAGTCCTCTTATTTTGACTTGGCAGCATTTTTCTCTTGAAATAAATGCTTCCTTTTCTTCGCTTCTAAGATATTTCCTAGTTCCTGGTTTTCCTTTAACTTTCTTACCTCATTATCCTTTGCTGTCTCTTCAACATCTTTCTGACCTCCCTAACCTCCTGGAGTGCCCACAGGCTCAGTTCCTTAAGCCTCTTTTTGTTTGTTTGTTTAAGCCTCTTCTTTATTCTCTCTATATTCCCCCACCCGAAGTAATTTCATATAATCTCCTGGCTTTAAATGTCATCTATATATTGATGATTCCCAATTTTATAACTCCATGATTAATATCCCTCTCCTGAATTTCAGACTTGCATATACAATATGTTATACAACATATCAAGTTTAACAAGTCCAACTGAATTTAAGATATACACTGCCCCATAGTATGGTCCTCCTCCAGGTTTTCCATCTCAGTTAATATCTGAGTCTTTCTTATCTCAACTTATGGCTGCTTTCTTCTAGTTGTCCAGGCCTCAAGCTTGGAGTCGTCATTGATTTGATCCTATGTCTTCTAAAATCTACCATCTGGCCGCAGTTCTCTTTCCAACTTCACCTTCCATTACATTCCCTTTCTTCCATGAGTTCCAGCCAGGGCAGTCTTCTTGCTGTCTCCCAAACACTCTTAGCTCACATCTTCATACTTAAAAGATTTCCACCTGGAAATCCTTTCCTTCAGATGTCAACTTACCTTCCTCATTTTTCTTAGGTCTTCACTCAGTATTTTTTCCTTCTTAGAACTTATCATTATCCAACGTACTGTGATTTTTTTTTAAAGATTTTATTTATTTATTTGATAGACAGAGATCACAAGTAGGCAGAGAGGCAGGCAGAGAGAGAAGAGGAAGCAGGCTGTCCGCAGAGCAGAGAGCCCGATGCGGGGCTCGATCCCACGACCCTGGAATCATGACCTGAGCCGAAGGCAGCGGCTTTAATCCACTGAGCCACCCAGGCACCCCTCAATGTACTGTGATTTTTATTTATTTATCTGATTGTGTACATCCTCCACGAAAATGCAAGCTTTGTAATGACAAGAATTTCTCTTTTGTTTAGTGTTGTACTCCTAGCACCTAGATCAGTGCCTATTATATGATCGGTACTTATAAGTATTTGGTGAATGGAAGAGTGAATAAGGGAAAATGTAGAAAGGCAACTGTGGACCTAACTAAGAAATAAGAAAATGTAAAGAAAGGAACAATCAAAAAGGAAAATCTCTTGAAAATTAGAAGTATGACTGCTTGTAATTTTTAAATCAGTTGAAGGAAAAGAAAGTAAAATTAAAGAGATCTCATAGAACTAGAACAAAATAGAAAAAGAAGGAAAAAGAAAAAGACAAGGGAAGTAAAGAACCAATTACAAAAAGGCAGGGGGTAGGGAACAGGAAAAGAAAATCATTAAGGAAATAATTTATTAAATTTCTCTAAGCTGAAGGTGTGTCTTTAAATTGAAAGCAACCATTAAATATCAAATAAGGATAAGGAAGGAAGATCCACAGCTTAGGACATTACTATAAGCCTCTTAAAAATAGGAAAGATAAAGAGAAGATCATATCACTTTCATCAAGGAAAAATCTTAGGAAAGAAAAAGGAAAGAACAAGAAGCAGATCACTTCCCAAAATTCTCCCAAAATGAATCAATGATTATTTTTTAAAAGATCTTTAAATCATTCTCTAAGACATAAAATCATAATTATAAATTTGATGCCCCATATTTCCCTTTCCCAATTCCACCATCCATGGTTCTGAAGGAAAATAATTTTTTTTTAAGATTTTATTTATTTATTTGACAGAGACAGAGAAAAGGAGAGAGGGAATACAAGTAGGGGAGTGGGAGAGGGAGAGCAGAAGCAGGCTTCCTGCTGAGCAGGGAGCCTGATGTGGAGCTTGATCCAGGACCCTGGGATCATGACCTGAGTCAAAGGCAGATGCTTAACGACTGAGCCACTCAGGTGCCCCTGATTTTTGAAACCAGAATTCCACATCCAGCTAAATTATTAACCAAATATGAGGGCAACAAAAAGTAACTTTCAAATAGGTAAGGATTCAGAAATTTTACTTCTCAGACACATTTTCTGACATAATTACTCGAAGATATTCTCCAATAAGACCAGGATGTAAACTCAGAAAGAGGAAGATGTTGAACTAACCAGGAAAAAAGAATCCCAATATGAGAGATGTATAATAGCTCAAGAAATTAACCAACAGATTGGAAGAAAAAAATTACCTCCAAAGAATGGAATATATTCCAAGCAATAGATATAAAGACTAAGGAAATGGATAATACTGATCATTTGGTTTAAAAAAATTGATTTTTTTCACAATAAGACAAAATAACAGTAATTAGAAACTCCAGAAATACAAAACCTGGATAAGAAAGCCATGGTTCAAATATAAAGCAAACTAAAATGTGACATTATTTTGAACAACAGACAAACAGTAATATTAGGAAGTCTTCTTTGAACAGGGCAACGGTTGTAATACTGAAACAATGGGTGAGAAAATAGGATTAGAAAACACTAACTATCTCTACATTTACATTATTTACAACTATAAACAGAATTGGTTATAAGGGCCCTTGAAGAGTACCTGGCTGGCTCAATTGGTAGAGCCACTGAGCTTGATCTCAGGATTGTGAGTTCAAGCCCCACATCGGATGTGGAGCCTACTTAAAAACGGGGGGGGGGGGGGGGGCTTTGAAAAGTGGGATTTTTAGAAAAAACGTTTACATTTTACATTTGATTAAAAATGAAACATAAAACAAAATAAGAATAGACACAGGAGTTACTAAGTGTGGTGGGCAAAGGTGTGATGAGGAACAGAGTATTTACATAGTCTCAAAGTATCTGCTCACAAATTCATTATTAGTTGCCAAGGAGAAAACAGTAACTTCAATGGGCAAACCTGGTAGAACACATCTTAAGTAGCCAAAGGTAGTCAACATGGGCCATGCAGTTTCAATAGGAAGCAAATAAAACAAAAAGGTGTTAAAAAATAGAGGGAAAGAAAGCAAGAGTCAGAACTTCTTGATAAAAGATAAAGAATAGGGGCACCTGGGTGGCTCAGGGGGTTAAGCCTCTGCCTTCAGCTCAGGTCATGATCTCAGGGTCCTGGGATCAAGCCCCGCATCAGGCTCTCTGCTCAGCAGGGAGCCTGCTTCCCTCTGTCTCCCTCTGACTGCCTCTCTGCCTGCTTGTGATCTCTCTCTCTGTCAAATAAATAAATAAAATCTTTAAAAAAATTAATAAAGCATAAAGAATAGTTAAGTGACACTCCGCTATCCCCTTAGATATAGAAGAGTATCCAAACTTAGATGGCAATGCTGATGACTGGGAACAGTACTTTTCTATCATATTTAATAGCAAGTATCATTTTAGTATATGAGAAGTTTCAATACAGATTTATTTTGGATTATTCTTATTCCAAAAAAATCTGTTTTATATATAAAGCCCAACACCATTTACAGAGAAACTGGCAATCAATGTACTCAATTTATTCTACAAATAATATACGGTTCTAAAAATTGTTCTTTGAAGAGTTAATGCAAACATTATCAAAGGGCTATCAAAAGCAAAGACAGCAGAAATAACAAAAAGAATTTAGACTATTATCTTCCTTACTTAACCCAACTCTGTATATTCTTAATGGGAGGAAGGACATTTACATTGTGAATGTATTTCCCCATCAGAAACTAAAAATTATAACATCTACTTACCAACCCAACACAGTTGCTTAAAGCCACTTTAGTTGTACTATGTTGATCTTGCAAGTATCCTGTGTAATGACAGTTGTCTAAAAAATCATGTTTCCACTGGGGTCCATCTTTCCCCCAATATTCTACTGTAAAATGTTTGGACACGAAATCTGTATTGAGAGTCAAGTTTAGGTGAAAGTGCTTGCCATAGGCTGAAAGTTTAAAAAATAACTTAGATACTGCCTGCTGTGGATCGATAGGGTCCATGCTCCGTCTTCTCCTGGAGTGTTTATCATTTTTCACAGTAAAGCTGAGAAAAGCTCCATTTTGATCAACCCTTATTGGAATAGTTAGCTGGTAGTGTTCTAGATAAGTCAGGAATTCCTCTTCGTAATCACAAGCCAGAGAATCCAGAAAAAACACATGGAAGAAAAGAAAATTTAACAGCGAAGAAGTAGCAGTATAAACAACAAAAACTATATCAGCATCATTATATGTGAGATATGAATAAAAACTGTTATATTAAACAAAATGAAACTTAAAATCTAATCATGAATTAAGTTCCAATTGTTCCTCAAAATAGGATTATTTTAAAATTAGTTTGAAAGACTATATTTTGTTTTTACATTTATTTCTTACTGGATTCTAAAAGCTAAATTCTTATAGGAAATAGGAATATTTTATAGTAAAATAAAAAACAGTGAAAAGTACATATATTTAAAATAATCAAATTTAGCTCAGATAAAATGTTAAAGTTATCCAAAGGAGTTAATATTGAATTTCTACAGCCTTGTAGAAATATTTTTTAAATTATCAGTTGGAATGGAAAATACAGAAGCCACTTTGGAAAACAGTCCGGCAGTTCCTCAGAAGGTTGAACATGGAACTACCATCGGACCCAGCAATTCCACTCCTAGGTTTTTACCTGAGAGAAATGAAAACACATATCCACACAAAAAGTTGTACATGACTGTTCATAGCAGCATTATTCATTATAGCCAAAATGGAGAAATAATCTGAATGTTTATCAAATTACAAATGAGTAAATTAAATGTAGTATATTCACACAATGGAATATTATTTGACACAGAACTGATACATGTATGACATAAATAAAACTTCGTAATAACTGCCTTCATTATTAAAGCTCACTATCTAACATTCTAAAAACATTATGCAAAGTGAAAGGAGTCAATCACAAAAGACCACATATTATGTGATTCGTTTTGTGGGAAATATTCAGAATAGGAAAATCTCAAGGACATAAGTAGATTAAGGCTGTTTAGGGCTGGTGGAGAGTGGTTTGGAGAGAATTTAGGACTGTTAATGGGCACAGGGTTTCTTTAGGGGAAAACTGATTGTGGTGATGGTTGCATAACTCTGCAAATATACTATAAACCACTGAATGGTACGCTTCATATAAGTAAATTATATCATAATTTATTGTATCTCAATAAAGCTGTTTAAAAAATATTAGATTGACAAAAAATTTAAAGGATTATTACACATATTTTCCTCATTTATGTATACTTAATATTTCCAGTCTACCTTCTTAACCACATCTTCCTTTAGTGAGGTTTACCACTAAGGGAAACCAAATGTCTGTCCATTGCCTCACTGTCTATACATGGAGTTCACCCACAAATATAAACTCCCATGAGAGTATGACCAAATAGAAATAAATTAAAAGACAGCATTTATTTCACCTCTTATAAGAGTTCATGCTAAATGCTACATGCTAAATGCTAATAAACTTTGAGAGCCACATTGTATACATACAGACTTCTAGACATACATCAATGTAGAAAGGCTCGAAAACTTGGCTCATCCACACCAAAAAAATTATTGGTTACCATACATTCATGGGAGGGCAATCAAAAAGACATTTTAATAAATCTATAAAGACTGGCCATGTCCATGGAAAAAATGTCAGGGCGCCTGGGTGGCTCAGTGGGTTAAAGCCTCTGCCTTCAGCTCAGTATCCTGCGATCAGGCCCTGCATCAGGCTCTCTGCTCAGCAGGGAGCCTGCTTCCCTTCCTCTCTCTCTGCCTGCCTCTCTGCCTACTTGTGATCTCTGTTTGTCATATAAATACATAAAATATCTTAAAAAAAAAAAAAGTCATTCACTCCATGGATCTCTGTTAAGATCTTTTCTATAATATAAAGTTCAATTCTATATGGTGTCTGGTTTCAATTCTGTGGTGGCTCAGTCTGTCAAGCTTCTGCCTTCTGCTCAGGTCATGATCCCAGAGTCCTGGGATCGAGCCCCCCATGGGACTTCCTACTCAGTGGGAAACCTGTTTCTCCCTATCCTCCCAGATCATGTACTCTATTGCTATCTCTCTCTCTCTCTCACTCTCTCTCTCTCAAATAAATAAATGAAATCTTAAAAATAAATAAATAAATAAAGTTCAATTCTATGGATTCAAATTAGGAACCCATGGATTAGAGTTTGAAAACTTGAACTTCTTACCTCTCTTACTCTTTTATTCAGATTCTAGTTCTTATATCAGAATTCTTAAGCTTGGAAAGTATTTTTTTCACTAAGCATCCATATTAGAGGGACCTTGTATCAGAATATGTCTAGTGTTTTGCTCTTTTGTAGCATAAACCCTTGGATTCCTTTTGAACATGACCTTGCCTGTAACTCTTAGCAATAAATGGGCTTGTTAAAGTTTAGGATTCAAAATAAGAGGTCTGAGTCTATCATCTAAGAAAGATTAGTCAACTGTAAAATACACTAGATACTAAATACTAGTATAACAAGTTAGACTACTTAGAACCCTCAAGATTTATGAAACTAGCACTGAATTGATACAATGGGTCTCCACTCCAATCACTACATATCCCAGAGAAAACGTTCACCCAAACTAAATATTCAAAATCGTTTCTCATCAAATTAATAGCAATTTTTTTTGTCACTTTCACAAGCAGGACTCCTACCTTGAGAACTGTATGAAAGCCTGTGGTCACTATGAAATTCCGATGAAGCCATGATGAGGCTCAAAATCCAGGTCAACGTCTTCCACAAAATTTCCATAATTTAGAAAACTAGATGATTTTTTTGGAGGGCTACCTATGTGCTAGAGAGTCAATACCATACCAAAATCGAAGCATAACAATTTTATTTCTGTAAAATTTCTTGCAAATTAATTATTAGATGTTCCACTGTTCAACAGGTACTTTTTTCCAACATATCATACTTTCTTCTGTATCTGGATTCATTTTTTCAATCCAAAAGGAAAAAAAGAATGATGGTAAAATTTTCACAAGCAAAGCATTTGGCTGATTAGTTACTAAAGTATGGCCATTTTATAACCTAGAAAAACAAACAAACAAAATTTATGTTAAATGAAAAATATCCTGTAGGGACAGAACTATTTTGATGAATATTTACCAAAAGACAAAGACTACAGTATGATTTAATATAGTTAAATTACACTATTGTTGTTCTTTATAGTCTAAACATTCACAAGACTAAACAATCAGAAACCTAAATGGTAAGCAGGATAATGCCAGAGTTACTTAATAATCAAAGAAAGAATGTGAAGTGAAATCATAAAAATTATTTTTTTAAGCTTTGAAGGAAAAAATGTGTGGGTACAGTGACTAACCTCCTTTCGATGAAATAAAAGGTAGAGTAACTTCACAACCAAAATTCATTTTATGTAAGAGATAAATTGTATATATTCCCATTCCTTAATGTGCTTTTTAGAACACTCATATTCAAGATTGATTTGTTACTATATGAGACACTTATTATTTTTTCTTAGAGTATATCTGCAAATACAGAGTGACACTTAAGACACTAGCACAAACTAAACTTCTAAAAATTTAAGCCATATTTACCTTACCCCTTGATTTTATCTGTAAGTCTTATTTGACTTAAAAAGGAACACATATGAGACAACTTCACCTATCTAGAATGTAACTAAAAATAAAAGAAATTCATTTTCTGAAGAAGAAAGAATTTTTAAAAATTCATTTCAGGTGTCACAACAGATTTCCTGTCCTATCTCATGCACTTTCTTTTCAGCTCACAACCTCACTCACAGTCCATGAATTTACATTTCATACCAAATGCTAGCATATATGACTACCTGATTTCCCAGCACATAGTACTTTAGAAGAAAAGAGCAAATGAACTAAGAAACTACATCACTAACAGCACAAAACCGGAGAAAAAGAAAGACAAACTAGAAATTAGTTGCAGAACCCCAAAGTAATACAGTTTGGGGTATAGGCAAAAGGCCCTTAAATAGTCTGACAGTTCCTATTGTGTTATAGCTCAATATTTGATATTCAAAACACTGCCTGAGTCAGGAATAAAAGATTAAATTGTTTTTAATAATATAACTTATTACTAATATAGAGAAGTACACAAAAAGTACTAGAAAGATTTTCATTCTGCATTTCTAATGTATGGGATTAAATAATAAATGTTTACATATATGTTGGTCAAAAAAATGAGTAAATGAGTGAATAAATACTGATTAAAAGAAAATCATTTTAGGCATATAAGAGGATATTTGTAGTTGACTGAAAAATCAATTTATGTAGAATACTTCATTCCCTATGGTGCTAGAAATATTGGTTATTACAACAAATAAAATAACTATAATCATATAAAACTTCTTCTATCCAAAAACTAATTTATTAATCAACAAATATGCTTTACTATGTTCTTAAAATGCTGTTATAACAACATGAGGCTACAGAAAAGATTAACACAATCCTAGCCATTTGAGAGTTCATAATCTAAGCAAGAAAGAAAAAAAATTCAAGGCAGACTGACATTTGCCATAATAAAATTACGAAAAGGCATTGAGGAGATCAGATGAGGGAAATGACTTCTGCATCAGAGAAGGATGGATCAAGAAAAGGTTATTTAAAAAGTGGCATTTGAGATAGGCCCTGGAAGATGAACACAATTTCACGGTTCATATCAATGGGAGCAATCATTGCAAATTAAAGACATATTCTACAAAGTCTAGATGGGAAGAAAAAAATAGAAAGTCATTTCAGTAATAATAGTAAGTTTGGTTCCTATGGAGAAGACTAACAGGTAATATTTAGAAAGTTGGTTTAAGGTCAGACCAAAAATAAAGAGAACTTTATATGTTACTTCTTTTAGTATTCACAACAATCTTATAAAGAGGATATTATTGCCGCTATGTCAGGCAGCCTCTAGGACAGCCCCAATGATATCCACACATTTGCGTGGATATCCTGATATCTACACATTTGCCTCCTTATATCCACACATTTGCGTAATTCCTTTCCCTTGAGTAACTTGAAAAATGTTACCAATAAAATGTTGAGAAAATGTCATGTCAATGATTATATTATAAAAAATTCTGGTTTCTATCTTACTAGTAGACTCTCTCCCTTTTGGTTTTGATGAAGCCAGCTGTCATGTAGAAGGGCTCACATGGCAAGCAACCAAGAGCTGCCTTCCAAAACCACTAACAAGGAACTAAGGCCCTCAATGTAATGGCCTTTGAGGACTGAACCTTGCCCACCAATATGTGAGTTTAGAAGCAGATCCCTCACCAGTTGAGCGTTCTTTGGTGACCAAAGCCCTTGTTAACATCTTGATTGCAGCCTCATGAAAGACCCTGAAGCACAGAACACAGCCATGCCATGCCTAGTTTCCTGAATCAGAGAACTGTGAGATGACAAATGTGTGTTGTTTTAAGCTACTAAGTTTACGGTGACTATTTTTTTTGCAAGAATTGATAACAATACAGCTCCAATTTACATATAAGACAGTTGAAGCTCACAGTGGTCACAAAGCTAGAAAATAGCAGAGCCAAGAGTCATACAGAAGGCCCTCTGGCTCTAAAGTCTAAATTCTTTCTACCATATCATACTTCCAGTTTAAGACACTCTAACTTGAATATTCAATAGTAGTCCCATGTAACCACTGTCAAATAATATGATCATAATAAATGGTTAAATTAATTAACATGAATAGTTTTAAGCAACTTTACACACAATAATTGTTTCATCTCAAAATCATTTCTATAAAGATTCAGGTAAGATATATGCTTACTCAGGCAAAAATCTATAAAGAGATTAAGTCACACCATTAGTCAATAACAGTAAAGGAAAGAATCCAGTTATCTTTATCCTTAACCTACTTATATACAGTGTCCATATTCCAAAACTTCCCATGAGATATTAAAGTGTAACTATCACTTCATAAACAAGATTCACTCTCCAGATGGCTTGAGTGTTTTGCATAATAATGTCTGACATTAAATGAGTCCCTTATATGCCTTAATCTTCCTCTAAAGAAGAACATATAATTAACACATTTGAGTTCCTTTTCTATTAGTGGTGATATATTTGTATGACTCCTTCATCCTTTTTTCCCATTTTCCTGGGCTCTGAAACTAATGACAAACTTAAAGTTGTCTGGGTTTAGGGAACACCTATTTTCTCCTCAAGAAATTTCCTACTCTTCAGTTTTGTAACCTCCACTCTTAAAATTATCACCACTGTCCAGTAAACGCCCAAATTAAGTAAACAAGTACCATTGAGAGAAAAAGTAATATGTAACTACTTGGCCAGAAGTAGACTAACATTTGATTTAAGAACTTGTAGTAAAAAGTGGCATTGGTACATAATAGAAAGAGCAGGACCTTTAAAAAGTTAAACAAAACCTTGTTTCCACCACTAGCTACAGTATCTGGCACATGGCATGCAATAAATTTGAGTTTCTTTCTCCTTTCTTGCACCCATCCTCACTCCCCACTTTTTTCTCAATCTTCCAGAACCAGTGAAGAAACTTTAATAAGTAAATGAGTTGACTCAGGTCAACTAAAATCAACAATAACTAACATAACAACCTCTCTTAGTTACCTACACAATAAAAATGAATAGTTAACCTACTTTCTGACACCTGCTAGAGAGGTTAATCTGGATATTATAAAGAAATGTGTATAAACACTGACTTTTTCAAATATAGTTACCATAATTCAAACTAACATTAAAATATTACATAACTATTCATAAATCATTATGTATTAACTCTTTACATTGTATAGGAATAGCATTATTACGTTGTGGAAAGGACAAAGGCTTGGAGTTCTGGCTTGACTCCAAGTTACTTAACCTCCCTGGATGTGTTTCCTCATCAATAAAACCAAGATAATGGTATCTACCTTACAAAGACTTGTCGATTAAATTAGATTACATATGATGTAAAATGTCTGCACACTTCACTTTAATGGCTAAGGAAATATTAGCCCCCCCCCTTATCTTACTCAAAAGGAGTATGATACTTTTCAAAGGGCTTCCTTCAAAAATAGTTTCATGTTCTTGCATTTCATGCAAAATGTGGAATAGTTAAATATGATGATAGGAATCAATCAATAACATTGTCTTTTAGACAATTTAGATAATTGTCTTTTAGACAATTTTAGATAATTTTGTCTTTTAGAGCAAATAATAAAGAATGTAGGTCATGATAACTGGTCTTACAAATATTTTAAATTTAAGAATTCCATTTTACTTTGATTTCACATATGCTTTTCTTCCTAATACAAATGTACCAGCCAGTAAAGTTAAGGGATTATTTACCTCCTCCCACGGATCAAAGGTACACTAGCTAAGTGGAAATAAGATCAGATAACTTGCTCTACAGTTACTGCCTCAGTATTCTCCCTGGTTGAAGGGTTCTTACTTGTCTTTTTTCCTTTATCATCTTTACTTCCCACTCAAGTGATCTGGGAGTAGCTAAGGTAATAATTTCCTCTCATGAACTATTATTATGGAGCTAAAGAACATGTATAACATCCTACTCAACTGCTTTCATCCATCTTGGGGCGCCTGGGTGGCTCAGTGGGTTAAAATCTCTGCCTTCGGCTCGGGTCATGATCCCGGGATCCTGGGATCGAGCCCCACATCGGGCTTTCTGCTCGGCAGGGAGCCTGCTTCCTCCTCTCTCTCTGCCTTTCTGCCTACTTGTGATCTCTGTCAAATAAATAAATAAATAAAATCTTTAAAAAAAAAAAACTTCTTTCATCCATCTTAACTCTGGTCGTTTATTTTAAGGCTGATATGGTCTTCAGAGGAATCAACAATACTCTGTTCCCTTCAAGTATTTAATTTTTATATGTGAAAATTAACTTCTCATTTCATTTGCCCTTTATTCTCTCAACAAACATTTAGTGTCACCTACTATATGCCAAGGACACTAACTAGGCTATAAGTACAACAGATCATTTATAAACTTTGTGAGATTAGTGTCCCAAGGTATAATTGAAAACACTCAAAACTCACCTATCAAGAAGAGCAAATGAGCCCAAAGCAAACATACAAAACATACAAAAATCAAGCTCCAAATTACATATATTCCCAAACTGTTTTTTCCAGATGACAAGTATAATACATTATCTGTATTATAACTTCTCTGTTGAAAAGCAGAAACACCTTTTTCTTCTGAGGCTATTACAAAATGTTGATAATCAACTGTCTTTTGGTAGAACCAAGAGAACTATCCGCCTCTTCTGGCTTTTCTTCTTCCCCCAAGAACGTGTTATTAATTTTCTTAATATGTTAACTCTCTTTATTTTCTCATAAAACTCACACACAGGGTAGGATTTGGCATAGAGACCCATCCTAAACCACTAGTAGCTACTAGTGGTTGCTAAGGAAATGAAGAGGAAGTGGTAAGAGTAGACAAGAGTAGAAATTAATCTTACACATATTGGCCCAGACATGAAAAGTATTAAAATATTTCAGGTCTTGAAGTTAGAGGTTTTTCCCCTTGAGCATCACAAAAAACATTAGTACCACAAGATAGATTTTTTTTTTGCTGCCATTTGTGGCAGATGAATGCATTTGATTTGTTTGAAATCAAGTTATTTGCCTCTATATGCTATTCTACGGAAATCCAAAACACCAATGATCACACTTAAGCACAAAATCAACATAAACCAGAACTGTAGTTACCACTTTGGTGAAACACAGGAAAACAATTATTTCCAAAATTAATTTTCCCAATTTCCTTCAAATACACCAGTTTTATGTTACATTTCTTTCCCTGTCATGAATTTAAAAAACTGTCATTCCTACATTTTAGTCTAATCAATATAAGCTATAAAAGGGAAGAAAGAAAAGTAAATTAAATATAAAAGAATATGTTGAAAATCACACTCCAGTGTCTTTTTAAAAGTTCCAAGCAATGGTTCAATTTCCCCTTTCCTCCTCCATTCTGCACTCTGCCCCCCCATCCTACTTCGCCCAGACAGAGGGTAATAGTCTGAGCTGCCCTGGTTGAGTTGATCCTAAAGTTAACATTCAGCAGCCCATTTCCAGACAGCAGCGCTAAATCTATTTGGATAAAACGCGTGTGACCCAGACAGTTGGCATTTGGCCCAAACGCGTTGCACCGGCAGCTCAAATAAAAACAAGAGTAAGAAACTCACTCTCTTGTTCCCTTTCAGTGCGCTTTTTCACTCTCTTTGCCTCTAGTACAACAAGGAAAGAAATTACCAAAGACAGGAATTGTAGTACACATTATCAGAAGGCAGCTTTCCAAAAATCCCTCTGGCACTCCAACTGCCACCCCCCCCCCCACAATCCCTGAACTTTGATCCCATATACCATATACACAGACATACCCAGATATTCAAGGCTCCGGAGGGTTATGAGTCTAGCACGTCGTCCCAAGTGGCCAAAAGTAAATCAAAAACACACGCTTCCATCTCTTTGATTAGCCTATTAAAAGCTTAACATATCCGAGAGCATCGGGGCTATAGCTAGCACATTAATTCTGCCCTCTGAGCCCAGGCATAAAATATGCACTTGTCTGACTACCTAAGACACTGACATGAAACTATAAAATGCAAGTTTTTCTTTAAGAAAACTAGAAATCAATTTAAAATACACATCATTATTACCTTCCCGATTACTATTTGGTGATAGTTAAAAGACCACAATAATCATAATCAAGTCATATTCCACAAAACATTTCTATTCATATAATAAACGTGTATTTTTTGCATCATAAAATACTTGCAAGACCCAGATTTCTCCAACCCCTAACTAGTCTGGAGTTAAAAAGATTTCTATCTGTAAAATGAGTTCAGTCAAGCTCACTCATTGCCATTAAAAACACACACACGCACATGCACACATACACACAGAGAGAAAAAGTTTTCTACGCGTTATTCAGAAGACAAGCAAAGCACAAGTTTTAATTAAAAAAAAAAAAGCAAAAACGGTTTCATTGAATATTGTTAAGTCTTCCTTACCGTTTTCATCTTCAAATTCTGATAAAAAGTAAGTTTCAAACAATAGAGATTGCACTGGACGACTCACGTACTCTCTCCTCTCTCTCTCTCTCTCTCTTTTTTTCTGCCCCCCTTTGCAAAGCCACAGCAGTCAGTTACTTATTCTGCAGCCAGAATAAAACCCTATAGTCTGGCTAAACCAGGCTTTAGAGAACGGACTTTCCGATTTGGCAATAAAAGAGATGCCATCAACACATCCAGGCTACCATCCAGAGATGCTGCCTTTGCAAATCCCCTTTCTCTCTCGACCCCCCCTCTGCAAAAAAAGGAAAGGAAAAAAAGAAAGAAGGAAGGGGAAAAAAAGGCTTATTGGGGGTGGAAGTGGTGCCCTCTCTTCCTGGACAGCTTAGTGCCTTTGCTATGCAAATAACATGTGAAGAGCATCAAAGGGTATCAAGAGAAAAGAGACAAGAGGAGCAGGAAGGGCAGCAAAGTTTTGTTGAAGTAGCCCTAGATCTCACTACCGGCCCCCAGCCAACTTGAATTGCAGCAGGAGAAAATTTTGGCAGCTTTTCCTCGGAGGCAGAGCACACTGACGTCAGTCTGCAGATGTGCCGGGCTGCGTCGGGTGCGCATGTGTCCTGGGTCGTCACGTGGAGGGGGAGGGGAGGTAGAGGTACAATCAGGGTAACCAACTACCAGCCATTCAGAAGGGCTTAGACAATGTCAACTTTTCCACCCTGTGAATGAGAGAAATTCTGGCCCTTCTAAACTCAGTCCCCTACCCCACTCCGCCTCTTTTTCTTCCTCCTCCTCTTGTTAGAAATTCTAGCCTGCTTTGTGATTAGTTGTTTCTTTGAAAAAGGAACGGGGAGGGAGAGGATGAATGACTTCAGATGAATTAATGTCACTGTTAAGATCGCTGGTGTCCTTCTCCGTGTATTTTTTTAAGTCCACGGAACAAAAATAGTAAAATTTGCACATAAAGTGTCCTTAAGGAAACATAGAGCAAACTTAGATCAGCGGCATATTTCAAGACTCAGTAGCTACATGTACATAAAATGCCTGTGTTTTTTCAATATACCTCAACAAGTAAAACTGCCACCAACAGGGAAAGTAGACTAAAGTAAACTAAGACCAGCACATTTTCCATCTGATTACAGACTCAGGTTATGTGGGGCTTTAAAAGAAGAAAAAAAAAAAAAA